>OMNN01032226.1:20909-38597 GCA_900302755.1 Chromis chromis | reverse complement strand
ATTGCAAGTTGCCCTGTTGTCATCCTTTCTCGTGAAATGTAACCAAACTTTCGAGCGTTTGTGCCGCTTGGGCGCCATGTTTCCTGCTGGCTGCACTGGTGAATGATGTCGCCACACACGTTGCGTAGCTTGCGTAAGCTATGCAACGTGCGTGGTGACGTCATTCGCACCCACTGGACTTGATAAGGGAAATCTTTTGAAAAATTGGCAAACGATTCCATGGAATTGAAACACTGGGAACCGATTCTCAACAAGAATTGGTTTTCGATTCCCATCCCTAATGACTAGTGCATGTAGATGGTCACTGGATATACTTGATTAAGTTTAGAAAGAAAAGAGTGTTTTGAAACATATTAGTGTGGATGAAGCCTTTTAAAGCACGCATACCTACTATTTTCAGCAAGCAAACACTATGCTCATTGCAGATCAGCCAATTACCGTGGAAAAAACACCAGTGAAAACCTGACTATCGTCTTTGCAGCGGGTGGATGGAATCAACATATATGTTTCTTTTACTTGCACAGAAAAAAAGAGAACCACAACAACTTTGCACTCTTTGGGACCAATTTCACACTGTCCTCTTTGAAAAACCTCATTTTATAGCTGAGGACAAATCCAGCGAGAGAAAACGAGAAAACCGGATCACATTGTATGGTGTTAGTGGGGTTATGCAAGACTAATGGGATGTCAACCTCTATCAGATCAGCCTTGTTCGTGACCCTGGGTCAAGCCGAAAAGCTTCACAGAAAACACTGTCACTATGCTTTCACAGCAGCTTTTAAGATTTACTTCCCTGCTGTCTATAAAGAACATGCTGGTTTTAACAATCTAAATTGAAAACTGCTGGAGGGGAAAATGATAGTGTGTCACAGGCAGGGAAGTGCCAGCGGTGGAGGGGACCGTAAAGAGGCAGTGACAGGCCGACGTGTTGGCACCCATCAGGAAGAAATGATTACCTCGGTAAGGAGAGAACAGAAGAGTGGGGAGGGGACACACAGGTTTCAACTTGACTATTCATGTTGATGCACTTCTTGAAAAGTGCAGGCACAGATTCAAAGGTTAAAATGAAGCCCGGCAACTTTTACACAATAGTCCTGTGATACAATGATTGGATGAATCACAATAGAGAGTTTTAACGTAAAAGCAGACACAGGAAACAGGTTATTTAGTTGTGTCAGTATGAGGCATGAACTAAATCACCAGGATAGAGGAACATTACTAATAGGGTGAATAAATTAACAGGTAGGTGGAAAGATATAGTTTGAACTCCGAGGCAGCATCACAAGGACAGTCAGGTGATCTACAGTAAAGTCACCAGTGACACCTAGTGGGCAGGTGTGGTAAAGTTCCATCAAACCACATACAATCTGTATCACATTAAATATAGTAAGAGGTCTTTAGGATACCACTGCAATTAAACAAACAACTCAAATGATTTCTCCACAGCCCTGTCTCCTAAAAAGTATGATCCTATATAACAAAACTGCATTCTCAAGAACGTTTTGAGGGAAATTGATTTCTTTCCAATTATGTTTGTGACATATCGCAAATACATTTCCAATCAAAATATCATTGCCATTTGTTTTACAGCTTTACTGTCACTGCTTTTTCGCCAACCTGTCATATATTAGATGATGCATTCGCGTTACTCATAAAATCAAGGGGAACACCCCATATTGTGAGAGGGTTGTATTTAAACCCAAAGCATTTTCCTAAATCTAACCAAACACAGACTGAGAATAAAACTTGAGTGGAAAAATATTGATCTCAAACAGGAGCACAAACCCCGATCTTTGAGGTGAAAGTCTTGATGTGGACCTTTTCCTCCACCTCCCGTCGAACATGGACTTTATGGCTCTTTGAAAGTAGAAACATTTCTTCCTCCTTCATACCGTCACCTTTAGGGGATAAAGTACATTTCTTTCAAAACCTAAATCACAATGCAGTTTCGTTGTATAGGAACATAGTTTTTGTATAACAAGGTTTCTCTCAAAAGAACAACCTCCAGTCTGAACCATCAAAGTGTGTTCTCAGCTTTAGGTGAATATTACTGTATATGTGGAAAAAGTTGTATTTTTAGCTACAGATGGAGATGAAAAAATCTGATAAAATGCCTAAAGAGATAGCACTTGAGAAAGCATCCATTGAAGACTACAAACCTAAAAAATAAGAAAATCTGAGGGAGTGGAGTTAGAAATTATGAATTTACAAGACCTCTGTAGACTGCTACTCGTCCCTACTTGAGGCAAGCATTTCATATTAACTCAATCAGTTTCACATTTTAAAAACTCATAAGACTACAAGGGCTAAACAATTATTTAACCAAATTCAGGTATCAAATGTTTTCGGCAGCGAAAAAGTTAACCACAGCCACTCCATTGTCTCTGCATATTTAACTTTTTAAGCATTTAAAACATGCTCAGAATTATATGGAATTTGGAAACAAAATGTTACCTCTCACTTCTCAAAAAATGTCCTTTCATTTACTTTATCATTTAATCACACCTCAGGTCCTTGACTTTTAAACCCAGAGAGCAGACTCAAAGAGCTAAGAAGCATATGAACACATATTTAATGAATTAAAAAATCTTTTCCTCCTATCCTTTAAAGCGACATCAGTAACTTATGATGGCTGCAAAGCTGAATCATCCATCAGCGGGCTTTAAGCGCTCTGGAGACACAGATAATGTAGTGTAATGTTTAAGCAATACGGGCACAATTCAAGCTGCGACAGTGAAACCGACTCCTGCTCTATAACAAGCCCTCAGCATAAGCAGCTCCAAATACTCTCATTAAAAGCTCATTGTTTGGTGCTCGTGGTATAAAAAGCATAGACGATAAGAAAAAGCAGCAGCCTCAGTGTCAGCCCGCTGCTCTCCACAATCCGATCAGATCCACTGAGCTGCAGTGAACTACCGTGTCTCAGAGAACAGAATGCTGCTTTGTGATCAGCTACAAATATAGAAAATCCATTTGTTCTCCTCCAACCACAGAACATCAGTCATACAGACAGTCCCAGTCCACCAGGAGTTCACCAGCCTCTGGCCAACTTTCACGGAGGTCTCTACTCCATGAAAGGTGTAAAAATAATTGCCCTTTCTCCCCACTTGCTCTGTGATGTGTGTGTATATGTGTGTGTGTTTGTGTGTGAGTACACTTGACTTTTAGCCATGAGTTGTTTTAGAAAATCAAAAACAGAAATAGATGTTCAGCAACAAAATTAATCTCACCTGAGAGGTAGCAGCTGGGTGAACTGTAGCCTTCCCAGTGCAATACAGTTAAGAGACAGGCTCACAGATGTAACCTCACTTTGTTTTTATCAAATCTCTCCTTAAGGGATGTTGTGACACATTACACAGATAGCAGCAGTTTATTGTTGAAACACATTTCACATATAAATTTTAATAAAGCATGTTTACAAGTTTAATTTGATTAAATAGCATTGTTTGCTTGAGTTTTTCCAGTTGAAATCAACATTTCTATGTGAGAGAAATAATCCTATTTGACTTCTGCATTATCTTTTTTTGGTAAAATGTGCACAAAGATGGGACTTTTTCTAATGACTTCAAATGTTTCTCATCTCATATTTCAACTTAGAATCACAGATTATTTGATCTACTTGTTCAAAATTGCAGATTCTGAATGAAAGGCATGAAAAAAAATTACAGTGAACATTTCAGGCCTTGAACACTTTCTGAGACATTGTTAACTAAACATAGCTTCAAATTTCAACGTGCAAATAAACATGCTCAATTTTTTTTGTAAAACAAAATTATCCAAGAAAGTATTTGATACATCAAGGTAAAATGTACACCATTTAAAATATCCATTGGTTTTCTTTTTGGTAAAATGTGCACAAAGATGGGACTTTTCATAACAACTTAAAATGTTTTTCATATTTCAGCTCACCCATAATCCCATAGTTATTTGATCCACTTGTCCGATGGGCAGATTCTAAATCAAACACGTGATAAGAAATAACAGTAATAATTTCAGGCTTTTAATAGTTCCCAAGATACTGTCAAACATAAAAACATAGCTTCAAATTTCAATGCTTGAAAAAACACGCCAAAAGTGTTTTGTGTGTTTTAAAAAAAAAAAAAAAAGTTCTTGGGAAATATTTGATCCATCAATCCAAAATTTCACAGATATATTCATAGTTTATGATTAAAAACTTTCATGCAAATTAGAGATGGTCGAACAGATGATGTATTAAGGTGGAATAAACCCACATGCAGTCAGACACTGATTGAGTTGAGTAGTCTATTTAATGTTTGTTTTTAGTGTGTTGATCTGCTAAATCCTATTTATTTGACTGACACATTAGTTGAATTTATTTCCATTAGTTGTTTTATTGGCCATGCTGTATTCTTATTTCTGATCTCTTTCTGAGGTTATTTCCTGGGATCAGCATTGTCACGGAGACGCCACTGATAGTATTGAGAAGGACTTGGTGTTTTCAATCAGCCTCACTGGAACACACCAGCTGGACTGAGGAGAAAGGATGGGTTAGGAATGACTTGTTCTGTGTGAAGGTAACTTTGAATCTTTGTACATAATATATAAAATATATAAAGTATATATCAACTGTAGCCCAATTGTTGTAGACACCATCCCTTTCTGGGTGAATGTCACTTAGTACTGTGCAAGTGTAAACGTTTTAAATGTAATAATTCAGCTCACTTAAGAAAGGAGCATTCCATGGTCAGAAATTTACATTCTAACATTCTGACAAAGGTGCAGTGGATAGTCAGTGTTTACTTTATGAACTCTGTGGCAGGTTCCATCTTACAACTAATTGCAACACATTTTCTTGACTTTATTCAGGCCATAAACTGGAAAGGACATTCATTTGATCTTTGAGCAGTTTAATTAGTGAATCATCACTCAGCAGCATTTTGGCAAACAAGGTATTTGAACCCCAGTGACAGTGACTGAGTCTCTTGACAGCAAAAATAATGACCTTTTGTGGATTTGTGCCAATGGACTTTTTTGATTACAGAGGCAGCATATTGGAATCACTTTTAGCTGACAGTGTGTGTTTGTCTGGGTTTGTTCAAGGTATACAATGTCAACTTTTTCCTGGTTACAACATCCTGAAGCTTACACAGCATACATTTAGAGTGAGTGCAGGTAACTATACATAATGTATTCTTGAAGACAAAATCCTGCAGCAAGTTCCCCACTAAACCTACCTCTCTCTTCACTATGCCATCTCTCATCTTTACCCACAACTATAGGGGGTCCAGACCCCCTATAGTGAAAGTAAGTTGTTCCCCCAATATAATATTATGAACAACAAGGCAAGATTTACAATTGGCATTCAGAACAAGTGTCTGTGGAAAAATCTCAGGAAATTTGTCCGGAAGTTAATCCTTCTAGTAAGCACAAAAGTCTCAGTTTGCATGCTTTTTGTCAGCAGAGGTGAGCACACACAGAGGTACTCCCACCACCACCACCATTTAAGACCACACCACTCGCCTCCATTGTTTGACAGAAGAAAAAAATCCAACAGGGGATACCTGACCAGCAAAACAAAGGACAGAGAAAGGAATGTAGTCTTATTTCGACATACAGAGTTGTGACAGCTGAGGTGAAATAGTGCCACCAACATTCCCCCTACTTCAACAGGATATCACCAAATAAATCTAAACTATACCACAGTGGTATGTCATGAAAATAAAGTTCCATTTATCTTATCTCAGTCATTAGCTATGCAGAATGTAAAAAAAAAAAAGCAAAGTGGGAGGAAGGAGGAGTGGCACAGTTTGATCTTATGGATAATTTCCTTTTTGGTTTTAACTCACTGATTATGGAATAAATTTCTGTATCAGTGATGTCTAATAAGTTCTAGACCACTTAGATGTATAGTGGACATCAGCAGCACAGGTGGAACAACAGCAGGAGCATGAAACTCAGCAGATTTCTCCTGGATCAACAAGTGCCCCCCAATCATTCAAGTGACTTCCTTTTGGTGAGATGTGTTAAACTGTGTGTTACTGGGGGACTCTGCATAGCCAGCTATGACATAAACACTACGCAAGTCACCAACCAGTCTACTCTGCACTTCAACAATTTCCTCTTGAGTTTAAACCAAAAAGCCACCAATTCATAGAGAACAAAATCAATAAAAATTTGTCTCGCTATTAAGTGTTTTGTCTGTATTCCATATCACTCCACTGCTGTTGACAAGAACCAAATCATTGCTGCATTTGGGCGACATATTCATTGTTTCCAATGAACACAAACCTGTTTAGCTTTTCCACTTACAAGAAGCTTTCTCAGCAAAGACCTTCCCTCCAGAGATCAAATGAAAAACGCATTTGCAAAACTTCTACTACACTGAAACTAACAGTATGGATGTATCAAGCTTTGGGTGCACAGACTGTACAATGCTTATTAGCAGGAAACATGGAGTGTTTGGTTTGGTCTTCTTAATGCATTTTTCATTTAAAAAAAAAATCACACCATGCACATCTCGATGCACACACATAGGGTAGTCTTACATATTCATCAGTCACTACACCCTCCTGACTTATAGAGAAAAATTATTTGATCCACCCTATCAGTAGACTAGTCTCACTCTCTACACAATATTTCTTCTCACTGATTGATGAAGGACTTGTCTTTTTCATGGGTCAAGTCATTTTAATTAGCCGTCATGCCAATATCACAGGCCAGAGGAGGCGCATCTGACAGGTTGGAGGAATCTTTATTGAACTCTCACTCACAGCCACTCAAGTCGAACACAAGAGACTCAGATCAGGTTGGAGCTGAGTGAAAATGAAATGTACACACTGACATGAATTAAACATCTTTTAGAGATGATGACATGAAAGGATATATCTGCCCAAGGTGTGCTTTGAGCTCCATGATAGGCCAAAAAGTCAATGTAGGTAAGGTTTTTTGCTCCAAATCACTGTCTGCCGTCTAACCTAATTATCCCAGCAAGCCAGGGTAAAGGTAATTTGGCCTGACTGATTTAGATTAATGCTGCTCTCCCTGCACACCAGCTGCACGCAGTGGACTTACTGCTTTACTGGTTCCACCTCCTGCCACTTTGCATCGTAGTGACAGCCAGAGAGCCCCCTCAATACTCAACAAATGGCGCCGTGATAGGAGGTTCATCTCCGAGGCTTATTAATAGGGGCAACACAGAGCGCACAAAGCATACAGTATGTCTTATAAATAACCTTTAACTGAAAAAGACATCATTTTAATTGCTAGAGGATGGTTGTCCTTGCTGACAGGCCTGCTCTTGAATACAAATGTAATGTTGCGCGTCACACAATTGTTAGCTTGCTGCTGTGGTTCTTCAGCTTGGTATATTGAATATTGGTAATAATGAAAGTTAAAATGGGTTAATAAAAAGTGCCTCTTTGGTTTACATAATAATAATTTGACATTTTGGGAAATATGAATATTCCCTATTGTACTGAGAGAAGGTTGATCGGTCTTATTTTTTGCATTTCTCTTCATTTACATATTAAAAAAAAAAAGATACAACCTGTTAATTGGAGAAAATCTAAGGTGTTGCTAGTCATATTTTAGAATCGCATGGCTTTTAAAGAAAACAAACCAAGTGCTGACCTCAGGATAACAGAGCACAAGGCTGCCTCTGTGTGTTGCTGTGCATTGATGGTTATGCAAAACAACACCAAGGCCAATTCCTTGTATGTGCCAGCTTAACTTGGCAATAAAAGTGGTTCTGATTGTGATTATTACCTTGGATTTTACCCGGATTTTACCCAGGCTGCCAATTCAACAAAAGGTTTTATTTAGGGGTCAAATGTTATTCCACCTTTTCTTCAGCTACATTCTAGCTAAAGAAATGAAACTGTAAAATTCTCATTACAGTGCTTGATGGCAGATATACAGTACATCACGGTATTTTCAAGTCAACATAAGCTGAATTTGCAGTCATCTCTCTCAGATCAGCCTCTCCAGTGAAAGTTGTTCAGTGTATGATTTCATTTTCTTCCCCCTTTCCTCTGACCATGAAGGATGCCTGATTTAAATTCCTCCTGACTCTACAATCCTATACTCCATGATCCCTTCTTCCACTTGTAATGGCCATGTCTCCAGGCAGCTCAGCCCTCCATTAGTGACACTGATTAACCCTGCGATGTCTGGTTGTGCACTGCTTGATGGGGCAGGACAGGCGATGGATCTGAGAACAGGCCTGTTGAGGAGAAAGGCAGCCCAAGTGGACTTGTTAAAATGTATGAGTTTTATCACGTCTTATTCGAGGCTACTTCATTTGCTGGATGAAACGGAGATGTACAAGAATGCGGCTGAATGAGATCTGGTATTGGATTTTCACACAGGAGTTGACCGGGCTGCCAATTAGATGTAATTTGAATGGTGCGGCTCTAATTTGTTCCCTCTTCGGCTGGAAGGAGGCCCAAGTTCATCTAAAGACACAGAATAGATACTTTGTGTTGAGGGGAAAGGGAATCAGATTATGGATTTTACTGAGAGAACATACTGTCACACAATAAATGCACATTATATCAGAGTATCTACATGCTTTTGAAGAACTAAAAATGGACAGTTAAGTAAGCTTTTTGTTTCAATTCCACAAATAGACTGCCCTCCATACTGCCAATCACAAGCGGAGGTAGTACTTCCTGTTTATGTACTGTTGTAAACCTATGACATGTGAATTTGTGCTTGTGTATAGTTTGTAGTTTGTTTTGAAGATATGTAACCACTGTTTCTATATTGGGCAGTTTGCATATAATAGTCAGCTATATCTAAACACACAATCAAATGCTGTACTGAGAATATTACCACCAATATCTTGCTAAATAGCATTAAATGATACCATTGATATATTAGATTGTAATTAGTGTGGCATTAAACAGTACTGGCAAACGAGCACAAGGAGTTCCTGTTTTGAATGATTCAGTTTGTTACTTGTGCCAAGCAAATGAAGCTGCATTCAGAACATCCATTCTGAGGAAAAGCTCAAGTGCAGACAGAGGTCAAGCTCTTAACTCAAAACTTAGCTAGGCGAGCTTTCATTCCCTGCAGACATTGTGGATGCAGTACAAGCTATCCAAGTTAACAGGCTGGCCTTGTATTGTTTCTTTGTAAATGCATCACAAATAAGAAAAACATCAGAAGAGTGAATGATGGATGAAAGGATGTTGTGCTGCCTTTTAATCTTTACTAGTTAAAGCTAGGTAGGATAAAAAATATCCACTGTGCTGCTCAGAGGCTATTAACAACTTTTAAAGTAGAATGTTTTCTTGTATGTTCAAATGCATAAACCAAAACTGTGAATCAGTTAATACACCTTAAATGTAAACGCTCTCTTGCATGACATAAGCTTTAATAGTGCACTTTAAAAATGCTTTTGTATTTCAACACGATTATGCAAACTGTGAATATTCTATTTCGTCACTAGAGGGAAAAAGTGTCAGAGCATGACGATATTTCGGTGCACTCTGGGAGCATTACACCTACGACAACAAGTGAGAAGGCAGTCGAAACCTGGCTAACTTAGCTTAGCACAGACAGGAAACAGGGAAACAACTAGCCTGGCTCTGAGTAACACAATCTCTAGTACTTACTGTGGAACATGTTACAAGTTGACTCTTTAATCCTCACAAAGACGTAGGTGCAAATCCACAGACGCTGTATAAAGATTTATTACTATTTTATAAACAACCTGTATCTTGTGATTGGCACCATCTTTTTTTTGCTTCTCGTAGATTCCTTTCACACTCATACATAAATATGGACAGACCCTCCTGTTAAATACTGGATTCCTGAGGAGCTGTTTTGAAGCTCGTTGTGGTGACTTCTGTTGTCACCATCTTGGCAGAGCCTGACTCATCCTAACTCCATTATAATCCAAAATTGAGTGCAGAGGTGGACCATGAGTGGAGCTAAGTTGGGCCAAACAAACATGTCTGGCCTGTGGACTCTCTAATGATGCATAATTTTAAGCTCTAATACAATTTAAACAGGTGAGTTATCTAAAGATTCACCCCCTTACAGTTGTCATGAATGAAGAAATTAGCAGTAAAAACCATGATTGATTTTTGTAAAAGGCTTTAAACATTTTTATTTCTGCTGCAAAGTTAAACATGTTCACATTGGGGTCTATGGGGACTAACTCGCTTTTGGAGCCAGCCTCAAGTGGTCATTCAGGGAACTGCAGTTTTGGGTACCTGAGCATTAGGTTTATTCTCTGGAAACACACCCCACTGCCTCGAACATGAACACTAGCTGAGGGGAAACACTGACCAGCCCACATGTGGACTAAATCAACAACATCAGCTTCAACAAAACTTACTATATATTCTTTAAACAGAAGCTCCAAAAGTCAGAGCCTGGGAGAGTGAATTGTCAATCATCTGTGTCAATCAACAAAGCAATTATTTCCAAAATGACCACGAGCACACTTATATATACTGGCTTATAATTTGGAGGGAGACGATGTTGTTTTTAATAGATGTCAATTTGAGCCTGGGACATTTTAGAAACACCATCTAGTAGCCATCAGTGCATTACACATTAAGGTATGCAAGTGTAGGATTCAGCCTCAAGTTCGTAAAAATGTCAAATTATCAATTTGAACAGGGGTCAAGTCGAGGCAGAGTCAAACTTTTCCTTCCAGTGTTTTAATTGTCTTTAGACTGAAATAAGATTCTAAAATGAAGGAAATGAAGACACGTACTGTGCGTCATTCACTGTGAATGTGAAGCGTAGGAGTTGGCAACTACATATTTATGATGTTATGAGGCGTACTGCAACAAAGACTTCACCCAGCAAGATTAATGTTACATAGATTCAGGCATTAGGAATTTGAGGCAGAGTCTAAAGGATATCACTGTTTAAAATCAAAGAAATGCCATAACTATCTAATAAAAGCCTCGACTGAATGACTGGCACAAACTTCAAGGGCATTCATCAGGTCATCTAGGGATAACTATTTGCACAGGAGATTAGATGAGCAGAATTACACAAAAATAAGTTTGCTCCAATTGTTTTTCTATCCGTCAGTTACTCCCAGAAGTGTTGATTTGCAGCTTCCTGAATCGTGACATTTGAGAGAAAAGGGGGATTAGTGAAGGGTATTAGGATGAATTAAAAACAGCATACCAGCAGGTAAAAGGTAACAGCAGTGCAGAGCTTTCAGAGAGGGATCGTAAGTATTAATACGTGAAAATAATGATATCTTTTCAACTTTGCAGCGCATGGAAGAGGTTCGGATAAGAGATGTAATGATTAGAGCAAACAAGGACAAATAAGGACGTGGACAAACGAGCAGAAGGAAATGATATCAGCTATTGATTTAAGCAAAGGTTAGGAAGCAGTGGAGGTGATCATTGATCCATTAGTCGAGGTCGACTCATTACACAGTTCTGTGGAAATTTGCCAGAACTTGCAGGTGCAATAATTGCATGATTTAAATGATATGAACAGTTTGATTAAAAAAAAAAGAGAGTAAAGCACAATCCATGCAGTAATGTGAAGTGCTTGCCGAGAATTATCAGTAAAATAACACAAAACAGCAGGTTTTATAACACTATTTAAGTTTGCTTAAAGTGCACCTGGCACCTGTCGAATGTGCAGTGAATTGTCACGCTGAAACTGTTTCATTTTCACACATCACCTTAATTTTTAGAGTCACAGTTTGCGAGTGAAAATTTCCTCTGACACCTGTAAACTCTTTTTCTCACTTTTAGATTCTTCCTCCCTCTTCCCCTCATTGTGTCTTTGTTTCCGTTCAAGGTTAAGTACACCAGAAATCTCAGGCTCACAGCAGGTACTGTCGGCCCAGACTCATAACCATTAGACATGCCTGAGAAAAGTCACGATGTGCCTGTCTGACAGCACTTGTTGACTACACCTGCAAATGAAATAGAGCCCTGTCACTATCCTGATAAGTTCATATAACAGTGCAGGTGAAGGTCACAGACTGACATCGCTCAGGTAAGAGACTTCTTAAAGCCTCAAGTTTAGGTTTTTAAATTTCAGCTTTGGGCAGCATGGTGCAGTTTATGTAGAAAAGAAATGGTAGAGTAAGCAGCACCAGCAAATATATTCAAAATGTTATTTGGGAGACTAAAATCCAGGAGGGCATGTAGTGGACTCACACTTGCATAGTGGCTGAAATACACAACCGTGAAACCATGTTTTTCTGGTCTAAAATGAATCAATATGCAGGTTAAAATGTTTGAAAATGTAAGTTTCTACTTAATAACTTACTATCATTTATGTGTGGTTTATTGTTCTTTTTAAGGACACCCCACCGATATCAAAGAGAAGGTTTACATGCATTGTGTGACTAATCATATGTATAAGATAATGCCATTTATTGCCATTTATTCGTAAACAGCTTAAGACAGTTCATGTTTGCTCTTAAGCTTTCAAACGGAGAAAATGAAAAATATTTAATATTAAAATAACTGTGCTTTGTAACGATAACTATAACCTTCTTGCTGAAATTATTATGTCTCCAGTAAAGGAGCCTTTGATTACTGCTTCTCTCTCACTTCCTTTTTATGGTCTTCCATTTTTAAAGGCCATTTTCAAATTCAAGCTTTCCATTATTCAAAAAGAGTCACACAAGTTATGCTCGTACGCCGCTGCTTTAATACATCTGAGTCTCTCCTGCTGTATTTTCTGAGATGCACTAACAGGAATTACATGCTGGGGAATTGAGAGGTGGAAGGTGTTAGCGCTCTTTAATGCCCTGGAGAGCTGGCCTGACTTCTTTTATCTCAAATGAGCAGATCAGAGGCCTGCTGATGGATTGCTGACTGTGTGTGAGAGATTTTCAGCTCTGCTGGGTGTGGGCCTGGGAACTTATGTTTGTGCATGTGCACTCGCATATAAATATGGATGGCTTTTATGTATAGGCTGTGCGCTTAAATGTTTCAAGACCGAGCCATAAATATACTCTGAGGGAAATGTTTTAAGAGCATTAGATGGGCTGGAATATTTCAATGTAAAAATCTGAATCTAGTGAGACGGACACATAACACGGCACACTTGCGCTGAATTACATCTGCCAAACAACGATCTGTAATTATACATCTCTTTCTATTGCCCTTATGTGTACACAGAGCTTACCTGTATTATTTTATTAACTGACGATATTGGTAAATGTTCAAGAGATTAGCATGACTCTCTGCAGTATAAACAGCATTTAGTGAAGCACTGCAGCAGAAAAGGAGGATGAAATATCAAGACAGCAAACAAAATACAGTTAGCTAAACCGATTACAGTGTAGATAGCTGTGCTACGTAATTGAAAGTCAAAGGAAACACTGAAGGCAATGTTTTGATGAGCCTTATTAATACACAATATAACAGCGCTTCTTATGAAAACAGATTTTCCTCTTTCTACTGCTTACAGTTAAGTCCCTGAAAGGCATCATAATATCCAGTTGGTTTCTCCTGTTAACAGTCACACTCTGACATTAGCAGCTGCTACAATGACTACAGGTCAAACTGTGACTGAAGTCTTTATGTGAGAGAATTCACTGGAGCGCAGGCCACAGAATTAGCTGTTTGGTATGCAGACAGACAGACTGTATTCCAATTGAGGCATCACACAGTGATCCTCAGCCCCTAATCCGTGTTGTTCATGGTCACGACTGTGCAGGAATGTGCTTCTCATAGCAACCACATGATTAGGGGTTTTTGAAACATCTCAGAATTGTATTCTGTGTCACGGACAGGCAAACTCTCCATTTTAATCACACTCTGACTCATTCCAATTTCTATCACTTGTGAATTTCTAGCATGGTGTCACTATTCTTTTACTGCTGCCTCAGTTGTGATTGTATGTCTGGAGGCAACAGGCCACTTGGGGCAAGTGAGGTACAGCCCCACCTGCTGGCAGTGGAAATAAGTGTGGCTTTAAGTAACTTCCATACTATTTTGGATTCATTCATAACACAAACCACTTAGGTGTCCAATAACCATCCATCATTGTGAATTTAACATTGAGTCCGTAATCTAGAGAATGTGTTTGTTATCTGAAATATGCTGCATGGAAAATGTTAAAAAGCACACTGTCACATTGTCACATTTTCTGGTTCTGCATTTGTCCAAAGTCATTGTTTCCCTCCCATTTCTCCACCTAAAAACATCATCACTGTGCGTGTCCATTTGATTCATTTCTTATCGAGCCACTTCTGTTGTTTCTTTGATGGCAGAAAAGGCAAAGATTGTGCAATCCATTTTGTAATGGGATCACAAACAGATGCTCAGCGTCCTCCTATGGGACGTTGTGTCTCTCCCTGTAAGCCCTCAGCCTATTCTGTGACTGTGCTGTCTAGTCTGTTACATTTGAGCTCCTGGGGTTGGCATAATCGGATCAACTCAACTACAAAACATTATAAATGACACTGCAAAGGAGCTATTGTCATTTCTAGACATAAAACTAAATGACATGCTGTTGGTTCTGTACAGAAAGGGTTCAATCAGCACGTGAGACATGAAAACGGAAAGTGAGTCGTGGTTTGTGTTCTGTCGGTACATTTTCCCTCCTTTCTTCTATCATGACAGAGATGTTTCTGCTGGACGCATAATCCGAGTGTTATTTAGAAAGTTGTAAAAGCTCCAGTGTGAGGCAGGAAGGGAACGGAAGCTCAGCTGTACAGGGATGTACACACTTTACACTTTTAAACCTGTGAAGTGTCACAGTGGCTGAAGGCTGGTGCAGCTCAACCCTGCCTGACCTCACTGCAGAGTCGCCCTCTGGGATTTATGAAACGTTATACTGTGTTCATGTGCTCAGGGCGGATCTGGGCTTTACCTCATAATGTGTATTGTGCTATAGCTGCTTGCGCTCACACAACAATAGAGCGAACACTGGATGTTTTTCAAAGGGAATCATGTGAAATATATACAAGATGAGAAACTATTATATACACCGATCAGCCACAACATTATGACCACTGACAGGTGAAGTGAATAACATTGATCATATTGGTACTATGTGGTGTTCTGCTGGAAAACCTTGGATTTTGGCATGCATGATGATGAGACTTAGACACCCAAATAAACATTGTCCCAGAACAAACACACTCCCTCATGCTAATGGAAATCCCAAATGTCACTGGCCTACCCCAAACAGGAAAATGCACCCCACCACATGGCAAAAACATCAACCAATCAGGAACATCTTGAGGAACATGACAATGGCCCAAGATGTTGATTTGACCTCCAAACTTCCTAGACCCCATTCTGATCAAGCATCAACAGGATGCAGTGGAACAAGTTGGATTGACAGAGGCCCACTGCACAAGCCAGAGTACCCAAAGGATCCACTGCCAACCTGGTCCTGGTGCCAGACCCCATAGGACACCCTGAGAGGTCCTCTTTTGGTCCATTTTTGATCACATAAGGGGGACCAACACAATATTAGGCAGGTGGTCATAATGTTATGTCTAATGGGTGTATATCAAAATTGATGAGATACAAACTGTGATTTTCTATATCATCTAACAAATTAGATTTTTTTTTTTTTAGAATTAAAGGGCAGAAATAAGCTAAAAAAAAAAAAAAAAAGTACAATTCCAAATAGCTTATATTGATAACAGGTACATTACTGGAATACTTGGTTACCTAAGAATTACTTACAAAAATACTTAATAATTAACTTGCAACTTGAGAGTAGATAAGAAGTCGATAAAACCCTGGAAATATCCGTCAGTGACTTTAATCTATGTTCTTCTAAAGTATGACTTGTTAACCCTTTCAATCATAAAACCTACCATTGAGTTTTAAAGGCATGTTTTCTTTTCTTTTTTTTTAACTGCCAAAAAAAACAAAAACATTTATTACAGCAACAAATTGTATTAACAGAAAAAATCCTGAAAACTTCAATTTTCTAACAGCCCTTGAAGGTATCATTTCTGATGTCTGATTTAATGACAGAAAACAAAAACAAAAAAACAAGCTTAAAGTTGTGATATTTCATTGAAATCGCCTTCTTCTACTTAATCAAATCCAAAAAACAGTTTGCACCAGATCCGATACAAAAACAAAAAAATTCCACGAGTGACTCAAATGCAAGCAACAGTCACATGACCAAAATTCGGTGACTTTTCAGGTTGAACTGCAGGCAGTGTTTCCACAGAAAGACTGAGAGCAAAATAAAACATGCTGGATCAATAAAATAAATGCAGCATGGTTTTAAAATGGTATACAGAGGAGGAAGTTGTCGGAAGATACATTCAGCATGGTGAAACATCTTTGTAGAGTAAAGGTTGTAGAATGAAATCTTTTTCAGGATTGCCAACATTTGTGGACAAACGTTGTACATGTCAATTAATTTTTTTGTAAAGCAAATAATCGACAAATTCAACTTTATTTTCTAGTTGTTGTTTTTTATGATTTACGGCTTTAAAACTTGAAAAATGAGATAGGAGCACAAAAATGCCCAGAAATGGCTTGGTGTACAGAAGGTTAAGTTTCAAAATAAGACAACACCAGAGGAAACATGTCCCTCTAAACATCCTAGACCTGACAGTGGACCTGACCAACTGTATCACTTCCTCGTCCTTTGAATTCCTCCAGCTCCCAATAAACTGCGAATGTCTGATCGGATTACAACAATTACTGTGCTGTCACATCGGGCTTATGATGCCATATGAACACCACTTTAAGTCAAGTGTTGCACACTGACGCAAAGACCTGCTTAACTAGCTTCATAGCCTTTGTCTGGCTAATGAGTGTCTCAGATTCTAATCCAGGGTGAAAAGACGGAGCAGGGAATCCTGGTTATGGGGGGGATTAGGGGGCCAGATAGAGCAGAGTGGTTTCCCTCTGAAAGAAAGAGGTGAAACCTGAGTGGTCCAAACACTCCCGACTGACAGGGTTAATTAGAAAGTCACAGAAAGACTGCAAACGTCAATACACAAATATCGTCCGGATGAACAGTAGCATGTGACAAAGAAAAGATTATCAGTTGAGCTAAGTTTGGAAGAAGTAATATCCTGTCAGTTTTGCGTCAAACGATTTTTTAAACCCTTTGAGCCTTCTGCTATTTTCAGAGCAATTTTGCTGCTTTTATTTTGAAGGTCTTATCTTGTCTTGGTTAACACAAGGACTGATTATACATACTATACCTCTTTTTTGTTTGTTTTGTCAGAACAATCTACACTATCTAAATCTTTCATCATTTGAAATGATAATATTTGCAGATTATTTTTATACTTGCCCTTATTAAGGAAAAAAGTATTAGTTTTTTTTAGATGTTTTTCACCATAAAACGCTCACAAAAGAGATATATATTCAAAATTGTGCAGTGGAGATGGACTGGAATCTGTTAATATTTGACTCATGATGGTGGGATACTCTATGACTTTTAAATTTAAAAAAAAAAGTCAAATGTAAATAACTGTCATTGTTTACTTCACTGAATTGTGCACATACAGTAGTGTACTTGCAGAGGTGCATCATCAGGAGAGGCTAATCAGGCACATTTTTGGACGCAAAGTGTGTCATTCAGGTTTTATAAGTATAGATGGAATTAAATACAGAATTTACACCATTTAAAACAACAACAACTACTTTTTCCAACATTGTAGACCAAATCCACACCATTACTAAATGAGCTAAATGCTAAATTTACATCAAATTGATATTTTTTGTGCTAAATTCTGATTGTGAATCATTTTGGACTAATTTCACGCCACTTTTACACCAACTTTGC
>OMNN01032226.1:0-16362 GCA_900302755.1 Chromis chromis | reverse complement strand
GAACATATTATAATACTAGGAACCATCATCTCCTTTAAGAACCAATATTATCTCAAAATATCTGATTAAAGGTCCATTATGTAAAATTTAGGGGATCTATAGGCAGAAATAGAAGATGATATAGTCAATATTGTTGCAGTAGCTGAGAACTGAACTCAATCCTGCCCACTGGACCTTTAAGGGAATTACGATTTGCACATTAGAAGAAGAGAAATTAGCTTTTCCAACTAGCAAACCGCATTGACTTTATTTGCATTGTGAAATGTGTCTTCATCAATGTGCACATTAATTAGCTCATAATATGATATGTGAACAGCCATGAAAAACCAAGTTGGCAATGCTTGGTGAAGTTGACTTATGGGCTATGTCTGCACAACACTTTAAATTAACATTCTGCTTTCTGTTATGATGCAGTTAAGTACGATCACTGTGGAATCTGTTTACAACACTACACTATCACAAACGGTAATCATTTCCCTACAGTCCCAAACTGATCAAAACACAACATATGACATAGAAAAGCTCAAAAAAATAATGTAAAGCTTTTATAAATGTAGTTTGTCCTCAATTTTTCAACAAACAACACCACTAACCCATTGCTCCAGAGACTCTCTACATTGTTCCCCATGTGTCTGTTACATAGGATCCATGCAGTAAGGAGTTTCTGCCAGCAGGGGCCGCCACAGCTGGGAAAACATCACTATACATGTCCAGCATCCCCCTGCTGCTCCTAATGTTATTGTGATAAAAAATGGTAATCTAGTTGCATTAATGTCCTAATTCTTTCTCTCTATGTCAAACGACTCGGTCTGTGTTATAATGACAAGCCATAACTCACGTATAATATGCTCAGAGAGAGGCTGACATTTGGCCCCAGCAACCTCTTACAACCTGCATCGATAGTCTGGAACACCAACACACAACAGCATGTGTATCCATATATGTAGACAAAGGTGATACTCAGGTAGATTCATGCACACACACAGCATATACCCTCCATGGGGTATTGAATAATGGATGGAGGCTGAGACAGGAAGCAGGGACTGGGCTAAGGGGGGTGGATGGTGATTATTCACCGCAGCCTCAGGACTCTAGAGCTGGGGGCGGGTATGCCTGAAGAGGATGTAGAGGTTCATTTCACATCATGAGAACACATTTCCATCCAGATTGAGGGTTCGGATTAGCATCTCGACACCCTCTTCCACACCCTTTTCAGCAGGGAAAGGGTTAAAACGAATCGAAAGATCTTTTTTACAGCAAAAATTTATGTTTTTTTCCAAATGGTCTCTTGTGTGTCAGTCAGTGATACTTACTAAGGTAACTATCCTGGGTTTCATACGAAGAGAGGTGAGGTCAAAGGTGACTTGACAGAGATTCTGAGAGCAGAGTGGAAAAAAACAAGAACCAAGGGACAACAACCGGTGAGATTACTTCAGAATCCAATTCCCTGCCGCCATTACCTGCCAACTATTTGTGAATTATTGCACCTGTGCAGAAGGAAGCTTTGATTAAAAACTTAATGCTGCCGTTTCTTTGCTGCATATTTTTGATATAGAGCTTGATTTACATCTGAGTGCAGCAATCAGCCGTCTCTGAATGTTAACCTCTGTTATTGCAGACGGCAATAAAATGCAAATTGGTAGTATGCTATGTTGATGGTGGTTATAGGGTGCATTCCACATGGGTGCTAATATCCAACTCTACCTTCCCCATATTTCTTCTATCTACACTGTCCCTATCAATCAAGACCCACTGACAACAAAGAAATACACTTTATCTGCTCTTGCAAATGAAATGCCTGTATGGAGTCCTATTGGTGCCCAAATTCTTAAAAAAGGATTGAAACATTTCCAAAAACAGTTTGTTTTGCACACACAGTTTTATAGAATTTTATGGCAAAAACTATCAATATGCACAGAGCAAGGTCATTTTAATAAGCAAAAAATGATGCTGTTCTCCAAAAAAAATATGCAAATATTTGCTGTTATCCAAGTGTTTGCTTCTTTTTATGTCCACAATTTTGTTTAGAGACATTAACATTCGCTCTTGTGCAACTTTTAGCTTGGATTTTTAGGTTGAACAATTAAAAACGATGAATGACAGAACAATGTTTCAAATTTAGTTTGTCAATAATCAAAATTTTGAACTACGTAGAAGGTGAGAAAGCAGAATTTTGTTTATAGTCCTGAACAAAGAGCAAAAGTCTGTTTTAAAGAGCAAATTAGGATATGAATATACGGAAAACAAATTTAACTTGAGCAAGCATCATTTCAAGACTCTTCACTTGATTGTGCAGTTCGTCTAAGGTACTCATGTCTGACTTAGTTTCACTGGTTTCTACTGTCAACATCTCCAACAGCGTGGCACAGTTACATCCAATCAAAGAATCAGAGTAGGTCATTTCTGATTGGCTGGTTTGCCTCCATTCGTCCTGTTAGATGGATTATTGTAACCAGGAAGGTTGGGAAGAACTGGAAGATTTATACCAGCCAGAGGTAAGATGTTCACACTATTTGGTAATTATAATTATTATTGTGCACATATGTGGATAAAGAATCACAGAGCAGATTTAGTTGTTTATGACATTAAATGATTTGATTTGCATATAAGAAATGAGAATAAGAAGAGATAAGAATTTAGGCACAAATCTGACTCCATTTATTGCACAAACCTTTTACAAGAACATCGAACAAATGTGGGGTTCACCTCTGCTAATGAAGTCTAAATTAAATCAACTGAATTGGAAGTTACAACTCCCACTAGTGTAATACAGACTAATGAAATGGTATTGAAAAGGCTAATTTGGAATATAAATCTGGTAGTTAATGTGGAAAATAAGCAGCGCCTCCGATTGACTGTCTCAGTCCGACCAATTAGACTGTCTGTAACCTCCGGCTGTGGAGAAAACGCCACACCAGAGTTTCACCCTCTGACCTTTCTATTGTATCTGATTAAATTGTGATCTGGTTCCTTCAGTTGAACTCTGATAATGACTCAAACATCAACAAAAACATCTCAGAGACACAGATGACAGCATCGCCTTGCCTCTCCTTCCCTTCTGTCACTTCCGAGAAGCAAGAGGGTGAAAGAAGGCGAGGTGCAGTGGAAGGTCTTGCGTAACAAGGCGATCTTTCTGTGCCGATGAATAGACTGGCCTTTTTTTCCCCCTTTTGTTGCTCACTGAGCTGTCATGTTCTCCAGCGATGCTCTCACATGTATGACGGGCCTTGTGATTTGACAATGAGCTTCGATTCATCCCGCAAGGCACTTCCTCCAAATCTAACCCGGTGACACACACAATTTCTGGAATGCGAACACCCAACAACACGGGTCAAAACACGTACACACACACACACAACTGCCGCCGAGATTTTGTGTTGTCACGGTTGTCAAATGCATTAAAATTCTTCTGATCAGCTGACTGAAGCAGTGGTGGAAAGGCACGTTTGCATGTATTTGGCTATTTAATTATGTTGCGCTTGATTTTTGGTATGTTTGCTTGGATAAGATTTTGTGAAACCTCTGCCAGGGACTCTATAAATGTAATTAAGTCAGGAAATGGGCTTCCTTGTGACTTTTTTTTATCATTGCCAGTGAAAAACTATTTCAAACCACTGTCAAAGAACCATGACTTTTCTTAATGGCTTGCTATTCTACAGAATGAAGGAGTTATGGATAGGTTTTGGTGCACACATCTGACATTTTACTGACACTATTTTTGTCCCTATATGCAAAAATGGACCTTAAATCCTTCTTATATTGGAATATTTACAGTTACATTTTTGTTTTATTTTCACAGCTCTGACTATCTGATCTTTTGGCTGTCATAACACCAGATTTACCAGGCTAATTCAAGATTTCAGAATGGACAACATGTCTAAGAATAGATCCAACCCGAAGATCAGTTAGTAAAAAATGGAAAAACAAAGATGAATGGCAAAACTATGGTAAAGACCAATCAGTTCACAGAATGACTTTAAAATTAAATCTTACATACTGTAGTTGTGCAAACTCAGTTTTCTTGTGAAATAAGGCTAATTATTAGCATTATACTTGCTATAATTTCACTTTTGCTGAATAAAACTGTTGCTAATTTGGCAAACCTGTATCTTCATCTTGTCTTTGTCATGCTGGACCTGTTTTATTGTTGTCTGTGATGTGTTCAATTATCTTGGAGGTTACAGTGTTATCAGGATTGATAGAAGTGATGGCCAGAGTTACAAAAATAACACCCAGGTTGCAATATAGTGTAGTTTGTAACGCTTATACAAGCTACCCTCGTACTCGCAGTTTGCCCACTGCTCATCCTTTGCAAACCCACCTATGTCTTATGCAAGTGCCTCTACCTCAGTAGACCCTGGAAATTTACTGTCAACTGCACACCGATTACAAAACAGGCACTGTGGAGTTCCCCAGAGCACTAATCGAGGTCCTGTTCCCTTTCGCCGAGTGGAAAAGCATGTTCAACCATGAAGCCCTCAGGGATAGTTCAGCTATTAGCTTCACACCATCTGCATGGTTAACAACATGTTTGGAGTCAGGCCAGAACTAGAACACCAGAGGAGAAGGCTTCTTCAAGAGGATCTGTCACTGAACGTTTAATAACAGGCTTTCTCTTACATAATGTACCATGGTAAAAATAAGTCAATGCACATCTTCCTGAAGGTTCAAGCTTCATTGTTGCAATAGAAAGCAAAGTTCTCTGTATATACATCTATGAAGCTGATATCCTACATCAGTTTGGTCGAGGATATTCTCATGGCAACCGATTAGAGTTTCAAATAATTCTTTGCCCCAATAAGTCATAAGGCATAATCAATGATGTCAACACTTGTTTCAATATCAATATTTTAAACCAACACATGTTTTAAATGTTTTTTCTTAAAATGTTCAACTCTTTGTAACAAATGCTTTTCTTCCATATCTTTATGTATTTGCTGCATCATGGCATCTCTTGTTTTTGGCTAAAGTCAGTTTTGGACAATGGCATCCACACCAGAGTCCGATTCGGTTCAGTGTAAAATATTCCAAAGACACAAGGTTTTGAATTTAAGGTAGTACTTCAAATGATCACAAAGCACAAAGGTGGTTTGCACACTGTAAAGTTTTGGTGGCATATCACCAATTTATTTACTTCTCTCCTTCACCCTGTGCTCAGATATCCTGTATTTTAATACAGCTGAATTCCCAATAAAGCTGTTCTCCTTTACGTAGTTTTCTGTTTCTGTTGTCACACAATGAAACGAGTATGAAATAGTGACTGAAACATGGCCCATTTGGACTACATATTCTAAGCTGCTACACCTCTAAAATCCTGATTTCACCAATGCAATGTCAAGTGACAAATTCATAATAAACACAAGCTGAAGACAACGACTGTGCTGTATATTTTCATCAAATTTAAAGCTACTAAGAAAGTCAGTGAACAAATATACAGTAAGGAGAAAATATGAGCTTACTTTGTAAAATTTCCACTGTGTTTATGTTGTACTTTGTTTAACAACCACTTTGTTAAGGGTTTTAATAGAAACTTGGGTTTCTTCTGGAGTTGCATTACTAATTTAAATAATAGGCCCTCTGTGAAAAAGAAATGTTTATGATGTTGGATTTTCTTGTTTATCTCTACAGTTTTGCACTTTAATACGTAAAACTTTGTTTGTGGCAAATATTATCAGTCAGTGCAGAACCAAATCTAAGACTCTAGTCTAAATAAAATCTAATAGAGACCTTCGTCATACCAAATTCAAATAGAATACATTAATGCCAGAGGGATTTCTGCCGGAGTTTCTTTCATCTAAAGTCTGCTTTCAGTGGACAGTTGTTAAAAATCTAAATCTCAGAAAACCCCAATTTTAATCATTTCCACCCTGACAGCATCCACCAGGATCAGACTACATAATATTTTTGCCCGTCCAGATGGTCATTGTGTCAGATTAGGCGATTGCGTGTCAGTTAAACACTGGCCAGTCATAGCTTTCAATCTTCAGTCTTCTTTGTGTTAACAGTTGTTTGAGCTTCTACGGTGAAAAATGACAAAACATTACATAAATGTTTGTTCCAGATGTTCCAACTCTATCGGACAATGCTTACATGGTTTGGTGTGACTCCACCAGAAACAAACAATACAGTGTCATCGACATACGGCCTTGAAATAAGCACTAAAGAAAATGTATGATTAGGACATTGTTCCATATAATACGGTGCATTCTGATGCCATTTTGCATTTGAAAAATACATTCAATAGCAATCTGGATTTGTCAGAATGCTAACAAACCCTAGCCCAGTGAACCACAGAGTCACATGAGCTGTATGAATAAAAATTAACATGGCATTAAGGCAACACAGAATTTCTCTGTTCTCACTGCAGTCCAGGCAAGTCCAATTTTCAGTCCTGACAAAGGGAAGCTTTGTCTCAACACGAGCTGCATGATTGACAAGACAAGAGTAAATCTGCCATAAAAAACACGCCGAGGACACGACGAACATTCACTGACGGCTGACTGACAGGGTGTGTTGGCAAACGATAAGCAAATCAAACAGGAGCTGGGTTTTTGAATGTAACTCACCCCCAGTCGCACCACTGCTTTATCATGTTACACAGCAAGAGGTGTCACTCAAGCGTTCTTAATCTGCAGGGGGGGAACATTCAGGTTTTACTCCAAAGCAACAGATTTACCAGGATGTCCTGCCTCTCCCTATGTGCGAGTGTTCATCTGTACGTGAAGGGTGACAACAAAATTGAGGTGCATCTGTACAGACGCCTGTGTGAGTGTAACGTGTGGTGAAGCTGTGCCAATGGGATTACCAGAAACAAAAGGTGATGTTGGTGGTGAGGCACAGTGAATGGGCCCCGCAACAGAGCTGAGCTAACTGGATTAGCCCAACCACTGTGGGCTAGACTGTCATTAAAGCCTCATGGCTTCATGCTTCCAAACACACAGATGGACTACGAGGGGAGGAGGGGAGGAGGAAAAGGGAAAGTGTAAAGAGGCATGAAGAAAAAAATAGTAAGATGGAGTAGAGGAGTTGGAGATGTAGGCGTGAGGCTGAGGGATTAATGGAAAGATTAGAGAAAGAAAGACTAGGCCAAAGAATGAAAGTAAACATGTTACCGTCACAAAAGTCGCAGCCAATCATTAACCAGTACGTCACCTGGTTCCAGTGTGTTTTCACAGCATCCTCTGTGGGCTCATTATTTTTTAGCCATTTTCATCAGGTCTAAGTCTGCAGGTTACAAGGATCTGCTGCTATCGTCATGCTGCCTGATACCACAGGGCACCTTCAGAGGTCTTGTCGAGGACATGACTTGGCAGGTCACAGCTGTTTTGGCAGCATGTCAAGAAGCAACAGAATGTTAGGCAGGGGTGGTTATATGGTTTTGGCTCATCAGTGTATAACTGCTTGGAAATGAAATACTCAGGAAAGGTAAATAATGTATATTCAACGTAGGGATGTTAATTATTACCTGTTAATTAATTGCTGTTAGTATTTTAAACACATACATATATATTAATCTATAAGGCAGAAGATTAGGGTCATGCATGTCAGAAAATGTTTGTAAATTTGCTGTAGTACCTGATTGTATCACCAGGGGAACCTCTTATAGTTTAATGAGAAGGAGTTACAGGTGTGTTTGACAGCGCACCTCCTTGTTGTCTAACTGCTATGGTGTTGATGAACTCTGCAGCATCAAGCTGTATAAAGGTGTCTGGAAGCTGTCCAGTTTAGCTAGCTACATGAAGCTCATGCTAATTCTACGCTAGGTTTTTCAAATGCTAACACAGGCCAGGATCTGAGTGTCTGTCAGCAACTGTAGCTGCTAACATTGCTAATGTTCAGGAGCAGCAAGACTCTGATTACATTATTTCTTAGAATGTTTGTTCCAAATGTAAAATCCGTTGCCTACTCTGTCATTAATATTTAATGTAATAGGGACACATTTAAGATTTCATATCAGAGGCTGGAGGACTTATAAACTTACTTATAAATAAAAATAGAAAAAAGGATCCACACTTTTCCAAACCCAAACAAGAGCAGATCAGTCAATACTCGAGACATCTTCAACAAGACTGAGTAAAACGTCAAGATATGTCTGGCAGACACTGTAGATTCCATTTTTACCAAAACACTGAGGGGAAATTAGGGAGGAGAAACACAGTTACACTCTGTACCCACCTCTGTTGTTTATCTCTGCACCTGAGCTCTCAGCCTCAGGCCAACAAGATGAGGTCTTTGAGCGTAGCAGCCCAGGCTTTGGTTTGGCACACAAGCACACACATGCCAACACACACAAGCCAGAGGACTGGAAGCTCGAAACACTACAAATAACAGTAGAAAATAAAAACATATGCGACTGGGATCAGGATACAATCAAAACAGAACAAAAGAGAATGGCCTCTGATCCTCTCCACTCGGTCTTCAAGTCCAATAACAAAATGGGGGGGAAAAACTGAATCTCCAACCACAGCAAATCTCGACAAATCCCCAGAGAACCCCCCAGCTGGGACAGAAAGGTCAATCTTCAATCAGGAAGTTGAGGGGGAGGCGAGCTGCTGCAGAGGTCAGGGCTACTAAATGAAAGTCTTTTGATACAGGGATGGGGGTGTGTGGCCTCCATGCCTGCAGTCTGTAGTGAGGCTGAGGTCAAACACTCGTATCTGGTGAGAGGCTGATGTGGCCTGAATGGTTACATCATGTAGCTCTACAGCACAGAGGGATGCTGGGTAACAGCCTCTTTATTCTCTTTTATGCTCCGTTCATGAGTCGATATTCATGGACTTGTATTACATGAAACCTGGAGACTGTATCTCAGCGATCTTGAAACATTAAGGGACACTCCTCAACTGTAAATTCTATACATCTTTACAGCATGCACATGTATGCTGCATAGTTTAGTTTAAAGTTGAAATAGCTGTAAATTGATCAAGATAAAATGTTTAATTTCAGTCAATATCAATAATTATTGATTGAGTAGCATAAGGGGTGAAGCCCATACAGTGAGTGGCTGACTTGGACCAGGTATCCCCAGATGGACCCTCCATATTGACCACCATGTGAACCCAACGTCAAGTCCGTCAGCCGTCAGAGCAGGTCACCAGGAGTTCATTGCTTCAGTCAAAGTACAAGTTTTTACAGCACAAAGCCAGTCTCCTGCCTCTACCAAGGGATGTCTGCAGATGTGGACAGGTGGCGGCGGACTAGCATACCTTGGGAAACCTGCATGGAAGACAATGGGGAAAGCAATGGGACGCAAAGGGGCTCCTTTATCAAGGTAGGTGGGGTCTGTCATGCAGCCAGATTTTGCACTTTTAAATGCACTTTCAATAGCAGTTTGTATGTAATGCATTTAAACAAAACTCTCAAAATTTCTAATTTGCAATTGATGAGTGTCTATCAGTGGCACATATAATCATAATCATAAGTCGAGCACTAACTTTACAAGTAAGTATGGATAGAAAATGCAAGACACAACAATACAGTTTGACTAAAATAGTAAATAAAGTTTGCGCTTGGGAGACATGACAGCTGAACCATAACTTCCTGAACCCCTGCAGAATGAAATGTTTCAGTAAAGACCCAACTAATGAGCATGTCCTAGATACATCCTCCAAACAGCCTGTCTACAACTGCCCAAACTTCTGTCTTCATTCCAAACCTTTAGAGAGATTTTAGGCTTTCCCCCTTTAAGAAACAGGAGACAGATGGTAGGTTAGCAGCCCGCCATATGTATAGACCACGGAATTATTCTGAGTGACTGCATTGAATCTGACAGGCCTTATTAATGTCAAACCTTTTAAGCCCACTTGGTTAAGAAAGTGGTAAAAGCTATCGGCACGTTGCTTCCTTTTCTATGTAAGTCTTTTAATGTAGGTGGTGTGATACATCCACAGGACAGCAGATCAGATGACTGAAGGGTTCTCTCCAGAGAAATGAGGTGTATGTGTCAGATGTGTTACTTGAAACTGGAGAAAAATGCTGAACAGCAGCAATGGCGGCCGCTATCATCAAGATCATCTATGTGTCAATGTAAACTGAGGAAGTCTCTCTTGTTTCTATAACGCTGCTAACTTTGAACCGCACTGGCGAGATTTCAAGCCAAGCACCCTCCTTCATCCTGCACTGTTATTTTGATAAAGGGCATTTCTCTCTGATATAGACTCAAAGTATTCTGTAGACAGACTATTAGGCTTCCAATAAACAGATGAAAACTACAAATATACTACACTCTGGTCAGATGGGCACATTCCAAACTACAGCCATCATCCAATCCTGGTTGCACAAGTATTTAAAAAAACGTCTCTGATTTGCCAATGGGCCCAGGATCAGCAGGATCCTTATCCTAATGAGGCCCCCATTGTCAGGGGGTAATGACCCCATTGACCTGGTCAGTAATCCATCTTTGCTCAAATAAGGCAGAAGCTAAAAAATAATGCCACTTCTGTGCTCATCTGTGACCTAAATAGGATAGCAATCTTGCCGGAACTGACAGGGTGAAACAGATTAACCAAGTGATCACTCTGCTTAATCGTTTGACATACCAGAGCTGTTTTAGGTCTTTTGGAGCAAGTCCCACTCTGGTCTCAAGTCAACTGAAACAAGCACAAGTCAAGTCTCATGTTTGTTAGACCAGATCTCATATTGTTTGAGCCAAGTTGAGTCATTGTCCAAATCAAATATTTCATCTGTAGTCTCAAAAGCACAAGTCATTTGAGACAAGTCCAACTCAGAACGTCCAAGACAACATTCAAGACTGTCATATTAAGTCTTGAGTCAAATCTGAAGTTGTCAGAGCAATCGTCTTTAAGTGCAATTTAAGTCTCACATTCATCAGACCAAGTCTCAAGTTCAGCCTCAAGTCATCTGAGAGAAATCCAGTCCAGTTATTTAAGAAAAGCATAGTTCAGTTAATTCAGATCAAGTCTCATGTCTTGAACCTCTTGGAGCAAGACTGTTGGCCTGGAATCAGTGTCTAAAGGTCAGTTCAAGTCAAGTTAGAAGATTCCATTTGCAAATTAGCTGCAAGTATATTCTGTTTTTTCTTTTTCTTTTTACATAATTCAGTCCTTTTAATGCAGGCGCCTAATAACTAGTGAAGATCAAAGCATTGCCTTACTGCCACTGGTGCTAAGTGAAAAATTTGGGACATAATTTTTGTTGCCACAAAACCGAGTGATCCACCATCTTGGCAGCATATGTGCTGCCTACACGTGTAAGATCCTGTGGAGAACGACGATGACTGTAGTATGTTAAAGACCAACATCAAGTCTATCCATCCCATCCCCCTCCACCTTCACACTCGGCTGAACTAAAAGCCTTCCCCCAATCTTGAATCCCCATCCATCGATACCCCTACCCCCTTCTTCATACTGTTCCAGCAGCTCTGTCACACCAAAATCACCTAGAATACCGTCAGCCAGTCACAACCATACCCAGCTGATTTACTGTTTGCTTTAAATCTAATAAACCTGCTTTTGCTGCCTGTTAAATCTTTTTATTGGCTTTCTTTTACTCAGTGTGCCATAACAAAAGCAGAAACATATTTGGACACACTAATAATCATAAAAATGTCAGTCTTGTGTATGAAGCAAATGCACAAACAAGCCATTAAAAATTGAATATTTGCTCTGTTGCTCTACAAAAACACAGCTGCAGCGAGCCAGCATAATGCCATTAAAACATAATGCTACAGGAATGTAATCCAAAATTAGGTTAATGCAAACACAACAGAATGCAAATGTGAAGGAATGTCTATACAGTTTATATCAATGGAATGCAGCATCAAGTATAACCCTATAACTGATGGCTGTTTTAACAGTGAGTGGGGAGGTAAATACATCCATGAATATAAAACTCTGTTTCTTTATCATGTTCCTCTATTGGTTCCTGAGGAGTTTTTGAGGTGTCATGGGGTACATTGTCCTGCTGGGAACAGCCACTGCCATTGGGAATGTCATTGCCACTAAGAGGTGTTCTTGGTTTGCAGCAAGTTTAGGTCAAAGTAACATTCAAATGAATGCCAGGACCCAAGGTTTCCCAACAAGCACATTGCATTGTAATGAGCTGATCAATGCTATTCACTTCGCTCGCTGCTAATTACCCTAATTGCTGGGCTTGGATTGGATTCACCTGACCCATTTCTCACAGGGATTTGCCTTAATTCTGATTCATTAAAATGGCTTGATCAAGTTCTGTCCTGATCAACATGGGACGACCCTATAGGTGACTCTTAACATCTATATCCATTGAGGCTAAATACTGTCAAACTATGATGTTTTCCTCTGTATCATACCATCAAGCATATAAATATGAAATTGTTGGATAAGAATGTTTAGAAAGACAGACAGAGAAATTCAGCTTGATTCCGTTCTAGGCTTCAGATGGAGTCATGGCCTTGAGATTACATTGGATGGAGGCGGGTTGACGCTAGAAATCTAATAAAGTCTACTATGTTTCTAAAGTGCATGTTAGGATGACATGAGTGTGAAGAACTGTGGGGATTATTAAAATCCAAACCCACACACCCACACACACACACACACACACACCTGTCTTCACTGTGAAAGGCAAAGGTTACACAGTACGCTTTTTAATCAAGTTGAATTAAGGTCATTTCTGGGACGGTGTGCTTTGAAATCTTTCCTCTGGGATAACACCTAAGCCAACACACATGTACTGTGTTGTAACCTTTCCTGTCTAATTACATCGGGAGTCTTTCTCTTCATTGTGTTACTCACAGGGCTCAAGGTGAGAATAAAACTCGAAGCTACCATTAGATAACAAAAAGTAGCTGTTAAAAGACACATTTTCTGTTCATTTTTTTTCTAATTTATTCTGCATAGATTTTCTACCAAGGCTGATGGATGGCTGGAGTATCAGCAAAACACACACCAATAACAGAGACTGGCCTCGGATCAATAGCTCCCCACTTCCATCCAGGAAGCTAAATCATCTTCCCCTCTGCGTTAAAATAAACAATGTACAGTCAGAAAATCAAAAGTAGAGCAATTATTCCAACACAATTCCCAGTTCATACCTTCTAGCATAATTAAAAGCTACAGCTTTGTTTTGAAATCAAGATTACGTAACTTTTGAAAAAGGAACACAGTCTTGGAAATGAAAAAGCTGAATTTACAAGCAATGAAAGAGTCTCAATTGACTACACTCTACAGAAAGCTTTTGTGGTCTGGTATGACTAGCTGCTAATAGTGGCTAACTTTATATACACCGATGAGCAACAATATTATGAGCACTGACAGGTGAAGTGAATAACATTGATCATATTGGTACTATGTGGTGTTCTGATGGAAAATCTTGGATTTTAACATCCGTGTTGATGAGACTTAGACACCCAAATAAACATTGTCCCAGAACAAGCACACTCCCTCATGCACCCCACCACATGGCAACAACATCAAACAATCAGGAACATCTTGAGGAACATGACAATGGCCTAAGATGTTGATTTGACCTCCAAACTTCCTAGACCCCATTCTGATCAAGCATCAACAGGATGCAGTGGAACAAGTCTGATTGACAGAGGCACAAACCAGAGTACCCAAAGGATCCACTGCCAACGTCCTGGTGCCAGACCCCATAGGACACCCTGAGAGGTCCTCTTGTCCATGCCCAATGGTTCAGAGCATTTTGGACCACATAAGGGGGACCAACAAAGTATTAGGCAGGTGGTCATAATGTTATGCCTGATCAGTGTGTTTACCAAGGCTCTATTAATATTTCCCCAATATTTAAGCTGTGATTTGAGGTTGACACCCTTCTGCTCTCCCTGTCCTGCTATCATTACAGACGTGTGTAAACAAGTCGTGGCCACTGAACTCATCCTCACCCTCTTCAGCAGGACATATTTAAATGATCTGGGTTTATGGTGGATGGTAGACATCTGCATCAATCTGCATTATTACAAAGGCAAATGGGATCTCAAATGAGGTCAGAAACAGATCCTGGAAGTTCCAGTTTCATTTCCACTCACTATTTACTCCTTCATCTCTATTTCCAGATTGGGGTTTTCCAAAATTGTAACGACTTATACACTTTCCCATCCAGGTGGAATTACACCTACACTCTTAGATCAACCCCCCCAACTCAATAGGATTCTATACTCACCTAATCGTGAATCAGTGACACAAGAAAGGCAATGAAAACAAACCTGCGTTTAGTGTTACAGTGTCGGTTTATGCGCTCGACTGCACAGTGATCACAGCTAATCATTGTCTGCAACCTCACCAGGTTAAATTTCACTCCCGTTTAAGGGTGACGGAGGAGAACAAAGCACAGGGGAGTCATATCGCATTCCATTTGTTTCCTGTAGCTGATTGCTGGCTTTGTTGAATGCGTTGCTCCCACCACTGCAGTTAAGGTTGAGTGTCTTATAAAGATCAGATTTCCTTTTCTTGGAAAATCCTCTTCATCACAACTGCAAGAAAGATCGTTTAACACAAAACCCTATAAGTTGACCTCCAGACTGTCAACATCAAAGGACCCAGTTTTAGTCAAACCTGGATGTATCAGTTGCAACATCAAAATCATCAATAGTTTGCTAAACTGGCAGGTAAAGAAGTAGTGTCCTTTGCACTCCTTTGATACAGTCAGGTGCAGAAGTATTTGGACAGCGAAGTAACTTTTGTAATTTTGTCACTGCAAACTTTCATGATGGGTTTGAAATGAAGCAATCTAGACATGCAGAAGTGTAGATTTTCACTTAGTAAAGACAAAAATGAAGGCAGAAAGATCCACAAACAAGCAGCAGGTGAAGTCCCGATAAAGTATCTCTAGGGAGGAAAGTTAGCATTTGGTGTTGTCAATGGGTTCCAGTTGAAAGAGTTACATTATCCTTATATTTTCTAATAATTTGTCCAATTACTTTCTAGCCTGTGAAAAGAAGGACTATGTTAAAAAAAATAAAAATGTCCATAATTCGTAAACAGTTACCGCAATTTTTTTGTTTGTTTGGGGTTTTTGGACATTTGATTGGACAAAATCTAAAGTCTAGTGCTATCCGGGATGGTGTGATGGGTGTTTTTCACCAATTGTGATGTTTAATAGACCAATTAAGTGACAATATTTCACATTGTTGAGCAGGGAAAAATTCAGAATTGCTATATGCCCAACCATCCACCCTGACCTCCTCTCTTTACAATTACAATGTCATGCTGCTTCCACCAAAAACACTTTAGCTGTATATTAATTTCTTTATTTCATGCTATTGTTGTGGTGTACAACAGCAAAATTGTAAATATTGCATCACTGTCTGACCCAACTGTACATTCAGGAAAGTCTGTCTGTGTGTCTGAAGGCAGGATATAGGCTGCCGGGGCATGGAAACAAGACAGAGGGAAGAGACATTGAAACAAAAATGCACATCTATAAGCAGAAACCTACATATTCTAGCTAAATGTAGTTGTGTTATGTTATATGAAGGCTTGGAATTATTATGTTGTCCATATAATGTATAATTTTGACCTTTATCTTGGCTAGAACTTTATATGGTTAGGTTCAAAAGGTATTTCAAGTACAGCCAATTAGGATGCTCATTGTCTGTACAGTTGCAGCGTTCAAGTTCATGATTGGGATCGAACAACTTCTCCTGGGAACCGTCTGGAACATGAAACCACACAAAACACCCTCAGTGCCCTGGAGGTCTTCAGGACTCTGACCTCTTCCTGAGGCCAAACCTTCCGATTGCCCAAACATCTTGCATCACCTGAACTAGAGAAGCTCCATTGATCCATGTGCCACCTCAGAGTCCCCACAGACATTACTAATGGATAGATCTTCTCATCAATAAATAATCCCTAGCCATCCATAAAGTGAGACAGGAGACACCTGCTCAGACTGAGCACTATAGCCTATAGCTGGCTTTCAAACCTGTCACTACACATCAATATAGCGCTAATGCAGGCCTGACGCTTAGTGAACAGCAGGGTTTGGCAGTTCATCAGGCGAAATGGTCACTTTGGCTCAGTCCATCACTTAGAGTCTCTGCAGAAACATGCAAGGTTAATGAGAAGAAGTATGTGAAGACTGGGAAGTAGAAATGATATGCTTGCTCCAATTAAAGAAATGATGACGTAAATTCGAAACTACTTCAGCTTTGCAAAATGTTGGAGTTCCCAACGTATTTAAGAGGCTGAGAAGTGAAATATAAACAGTTTTTTTTGTATTTCCAAAAAACTCATGTGCATAACTGTAATTAAATATCCAACAACCCTTAACAGAGTTCGCATTGAACCAGTCAACCAAGTCCTGAAATTTATTTTAATTACTAAGCTAATATATATAATATAATATATATATATATATTATAATAAAAATAAGCTTGTAAAATCTAACAGCATCAGTTCTCAT
>OMNN01032222.1:0-12666 GCA_900302755.1 Chromis chromis | reverse complement strand
ACAGTGCATCGGTACAACACATTAGAAAAGGCTACATGTAAAATGTGCTGTACACATATTTTCCCAAACATATGGAATAAACATACATTCTGTTTTGTTTTTTTAGATGTTAATCGGATGACAGCCTACACAGAGAAAGCCCTAATACAAGGGTTGATCAAGAAGTTCAGAGACTTTTTTGTGACCGCTGGTAGGTGCACATTTGTGATTTTTTTTTTCAAAGAAAACTGGAGAGGAAAGCAAACATCTCATTCTGTGTCAGTCAGCAGCCGGATGATCCAACCTTCATGTGGAGGATCATCATTGGTGATAAGAGGTGGGTCTGCAGCTACCACTAGGAGAAGAAACAACAGTTTTTGCAGAGAACAACTGCAGTTTCAAAACCCAAAAGGCCTCTCAAGTCAGGAGGACCTTTAACATTCATGTGGCTGTGCACTGTGAATCCTTTCCCCAGGGTCGGACTGTCAAGGCAGACTTCTACTGTAACGTCTGGAGGTGTCTGAGGGAAAACATTTGTAGCAAACCACCTAAACTTTGTCACGATGGCATGTGAGAGCTCTAAGGTCAAGTTTTTTGGCCACAACAACTCAATCAAGGCTCTCTAAACGCCCCTACTCATCATATTTGACTACCTGTGACTTCTTCCTCTTCCCCGAAATGAATTGCAAGTGAAGGGTCGCCCCACATGTTTACATAATAGGACTTTCAGGAAGCATTTAAAATGTTGCCGGAGCACTGGGAGCAGTGTCTGGCTGCACAAATAATCTACTATGGATTTAGTTTTTTAAAGGCGCCGTCTCGTAACTTTTTGATCAACCCTCGTAATGCATCAAGAACTCTGCAACTCCGGAATTTCCATCTTATTTGTTTTCTGCTGTACTTTTGTGTGTCAGATCAGAAGTCTGCACATCACTACATGTAAATAAGACTGAGAGTGCAGCCATGTTAGCAGCTTTGAGAGGCTGTATTTACTGTATCTACAGCAATGCTTTGAGCTAATGTCAGCTTGCTAACATGGTATTGCTACAAAGGCTTCATATTTACCATGTCCATCATCTTAGGTTAGCATGTTAGCATGCTAACACTGGCTGATTTGCACCAAACACAAAACCTTAGTCACAAATTGATTGCCAGTTTTGCAAGTATTTGATCCCGAATTTAAGTGTTGGACTGATTAAAGTTGTGACGTGATAATGGTGCTGGATGAAACGGATCACTGGGGTTGTTACAGTACATCCTGAGGGGAAACTGAATTTCTTCAATATGTTTCATGGGAATCCAACCAACAGTTGTTGAGATATTTCACTCAGGACCGTAAAATGTAACGGTGCTACATGGGAACCAGATTGTGTTCCAGTCCATCATTGAGATGATTCACAGAAAAATAAAACATTTTGACGTACAGGTGGCGCCACAGGAAAGATCAAGGGGTCATCAGAGTTATTAAAATGCATCTCGTGGGCACCATGGATGTCTGCATCGAACTTCATGGCGATTCATCCAATGGATATTTCAGTCTGGACCAAAGCAGTGGAAAAGCCTGATCTCCAAATATACCAGCAGCATGGCTAGAAATCCTTGTTAAAAAAAAATCATAAGTGGTTTTGCAGGAAGACATTAGCAGTTGCTTGTATGTTGAAGGTTCATCTTAATGTCGCCTGGGGCAGCGGGATAGTCCGTTGAGATGCCGTAAAACTGTTTTTGACCATTGACAGAAGGCCTCTAGCCGCCCAGAGAGCTCTACGGAGAAGTGCAGAGCATCGAAGGCTGTGGAGACGTCAGGGAGGGATGGAGGCGTCGACTGAGGAACCTCTTCACTGACCTAAAGACAGAAAAATCAACACATGAGCTCCAATTCACTCACAGGCAGCTTGTTTATTGTTCAGAATCTTACAAAGCAGTGTTTGCATCAGTTTTTTTCTCTATCAAGCCACGATGGAAAAATGTGCACTTATGGTTAATTTAAATGGGGAAACTCACACCTGAACAAAAACTTACTGCTATTTACCTTTCTATTTTAACACTTTAAACATGCAGTGTATGAATGCATACTTTTAATACCGCAAAATGTCACTTTTTTAAAAAACAATTCTGCTTGTTCTTGACTTGTGCTTTGGCTTTCTCTCTTTATAATTTTCCTCATTACTTTCTTTGAGAGACAAAATAGAAGAGTAGGTCTTTCTTTTATCATATTTAATTTACTTTTCTGATAATAATGACATATGATTGACTGAAAATGAGACCATTTTACACTGTATAGAAATCAAATTTTAAAAATCATATAGAAATAATATATACACCAATGAAATACTATAAAATAACGGAAAGTTTAATATATTTGTATATAATATATATTTAAGACATTTACATGTATAAAAACAATTAAATTAACTTAGAATTTATTGATAATATTAGCAGTAATACAAATAAATAGATAGATAGATATTGTATATGTACACTTTCCAAGTTTATTTTGTAACTTTATTGATATTTTGATGGATTTCAAAATATACAGAAAAATAATCTGTAAAATAAAAGGAAATAATCTGTAAAATCACAGATTTTTTTCCACAGAGAGCGAAAAATAAATTAACATGACTGGGTTGTTATAATTAAATGGATTTGAACGTTTTAGGGTCTGCTCTTTTGTAACTTAGTGGTTTTCTATTACTGTAACATAAATATAACTGTGACAGAAAGGTGTCAAAGTAAAATTAGTGAAACATATTTTTGTGTCTTTTTGAGGATTTTCTCTTTAACGTCTTTTAAGCTTTAATATACTTTTTAATTAGTTTTTTCTCACCAGGTGAAGAGTCTTGTTGAGGAGGTTCGACAGCTGCTGGAGGTGACTGCTGCTGGTCTCAGCCGACTGAAAGGGCAAACTGACATTTCCTCTTGCGGTTTTCAGCCAGTCGACGTGCAGCTTGAAGGACTGAGCGTAGGAATACAGCTGAGAGAGCGACTCATTGACCTGCAGGGACAATAAATACACTGATTTACTCTCTCAAGAAGCGTTCAAATGGAGTATTTCCACAATCAACGAGTGAAATCTGAAATTAATTCCTTGATTCCCTGCTTACCTTCAATGAGCTGATATCGGTAGCAGTGTGTTGAATGTTAGGAAGACTGTTGAGTCTGTGTTCTGCAGCAGCAAAGTTCTCCAGTTCCTCTTTTGTCTGCTGGAAATATAAAGAGAAGAGACGATTAAAACACACCCGCAGTTCCATATAGTGCTGTAAATAAAAGTGGAAACCAGATAAGGGACAAGGTTTCATCTTAAATCAATAATTTAGATGAATAAACATAATTTGTCCATTTTCAGTTTAACTAAAGAATATTTATAGATGTTTTGTGATAAATGTTTGCCTGATTCTGTTGTGTTTACATGGAGGAATAATCATTTCTAATAAAGTGTTATATAGACAATTAAATGAGTAAATATTCATCCAAGTATACTGCATATGCTATTTCATAATTCAGCTCATCTAAAATTGTCAAATTCCTTTAATAAAAGAATTATTTACTGCAACAGTTTGTGATTTTTCTAGACCCCATTCTGATCAAGCATCAACAGGATGCAGTGGAACAAGTTGGATTGACAGAGGCCCCACTGCACAAGCCAGAGTACCCAAAGGATCCACTGCCAACATCCTGGTGCCAGACCCCATAGGACACCCTGAGAGGTCCTCTTGTCCATGCCCAATGGTTCAGAGCATTTTGGACAACATAAGGGGGACCAACACAATATTAGGCAGGTGGTCATAATGTTATGCCTGATTGGTGTATATTAATGCCTTATTCATGCCTTCCCATAGAACATGGTGAAAGCTGATTGGCGGCAGAGTTCAGCTACTTCCTGTTTAAGATGGCTTCTCTGTGTAACAAACCATTTGCCTGATGAAGGTTGCAAAATAAATGTATTTCTACCAAGTTAGAGAGCGTGCAGGAGTCTGTTTCATCCCTTTACTACACACACGTCTCATTAAACAGATGTGCAAAGAAGTTATGGTGCTTTTTTTTTCACTCTGATATGAAACTTCAATCCCTATCGTGCTAAACTGATGCAATGCAACACAAATAAAAAGAAAATTTAACATATAATTGTGGAAATAGGTGCAAAAAGGATCACAGAGCTGGTTCAGGGAGTATAAAGTGACATCTCACCAAGTCATGCAGCTTTTTGGATGAGTTCTTCAGCACGTCCACCTGATGGATCATTGATCTAAACGTGCCACAGAGGGAGGGGCTGTGGGTGGGACGACATGACGAATGGACGAACAGCTCGGCCAATAGCAGCAGGTGAAGTAGACAAGAAGTGGAGCCATTTATTACTGTAAGACAAGAAACAGATGCAAAAAAAAAATGAACTCAAAGTGATGATTTGTTGCTTCTGTTTTACATTTTCTCTGAAGCTGTGATGTATTTTGGCCACAGAAGTTCTTTGGCTTCATCAAAATGCAATCTGTCACATTAAAGAAGCTCTAAATTGTAGCGCCAAATTCATTTCAAAGCGAATTACTCAGTGTTTACAGTCGACAGGTGGCTACTGGGCTGCGGCGGAAAGTAACACAACTCATATTTCCTCCCCTCTCTTTGACCCAGGCCGGCTGTGTGTGAATCAGAAAGAAAACCGCAGAGCTGCACGGAAACTCGTTTAAGTTTCCAACCCCAAAATCTAAACCACACGACCCAGAGGATTAATCCTGAGGCGGCCCAGCTCAGCCTTCTTCAATCTGTGTTTGTCACGGCAGTAAGGAAACAGTTTATCTGACATAAGTGGCCTAATTGTAGGTCGCTGTCGGTGGAGCATCAAGACGAAACAACAATATAACACTTAAGTGGTGCATTTGCCACCATTCACTCAGTAAGACACATTTCCAGCATCACTCACTTCATTCTGATATCAGATGCAGTTACATCCTGCAATCCAGACATAAACAATCACTCAGAAAATCAGATAAGTGCCGTGCTTCATATCGGAGGAAGGTTTACGCACCAAAACAGGTCAGATGCTGCTTTACTGTTTGCATGTTTAGCGGCTGAACGAGTGTGGGTGTGTGAGAGGAGGAAACAAACACATTTCTAGCGCAGTGATAGCTTGTGTTTCTGGGAAACAAATGCAAAGTTAGCAGGTCGGCTTGCAGATTGCTTAACATGTTCCATCACTAATATTCATGTGACCATGACCTGGTTAAAGACAGTTTATTTCATGCACTGTTTCAGGTAAAGATGTGACTCAAAAGTGTCAAATCAGCTGGTTTTAAACTGCTCCAAAATGATCTTATAGCAAATCTTACTGATGAGGCCCAGAGAGAACGGATGAGTAAATTTGAAGATAATTCTGCCTTACAGTTTTGCCAATTGTTCCCTGTTAATAATAATAATAATGTTTTATTCAGAAGTGAACTGCAGAGAGCTGCGAATGCAATAAAAAAACAAACTGCAGTCTAGCCATACTTGTCTGTGATCAGGGCGCCCAACATCATTTTACCCCCACATTTTAACCCTTACAGCACATATTTACTTGCATTATTATTTATTATTTATTAAGTTGCATTATTTGTGCCACTTGGAGGCAGCAGAAGCAACTTTGGTGGCAACACTTACGTATTAAGGCCTATATAGTTTCCAACACAATTGCAACTCCAACATAAGTATTGGTACTTGGACATACTTCAAGCATGAAGTCGATCTCCTGGCAGCAAGAAGAAGAGCGAGGGCTCAGGATGAAGAATATGTCCAACATGAAATTACCTAAGGAGCATGAAATAATTGTCCGGTTTGTTTTTCTAGTGCAATCGGTATGGTTGCTGCATGCGTAGTCTCAAATTTTAGGCTGCACTCGGACATCAGAGTGGTTTGCATGTATGCTAGTGGTCATGCAAGGATGAGAAAATTTCACATTTCAACCACATGGACCCTTGCAGACATGCAGAAACCATGAACTGGCCCTGACAAAATTACTTTATAAACGTATTCAGTATCACTTCCCTTCATTTGCATTCTGTTTTTGCTCCGTTTTTGGTCTCCACCAACTCCTCATTTAAATAACTGCCTCTTTAGCTCCTCTATGCTAACCAGCTAGCTGCTACCTTTATCTATCTACCATTTGTTGCTGAGCAGGTTGTGCACAGTGAGTTTACTGGAACATTTTCACTACAAACAGCTGAGAAATGCTGCTGGAATGAAGTCAACGAAGCACAAGTTGCAGGCGGTAAAACCAAAACAATCAGTGGAAATTCCATAAAGCTGAAGGGAGTTCAATGCTGACTCCTTGTGGGTTTGTCATGTGTTCATGGGAACCAGTGTTGTTTTGAAAAATATGATAAGTCATCATAAAGATTTAGAAATGCAGCTGGTGTGTCATTCTGCTGAGCAACAGCAACAAAGCATTTCTATATTGACATTCTGCTTTCATGTTGTTTTTAATCTGATAAATAAATGAAAATGTTTTTGATTGAATGTTTGAGCCTCTGTGTTTGAATTCCTCCTCTCATGTTTCATGAATCCGCAGAGAGAAGGATCCTCAAGCTGTCATCTGTTTGTCTTTTCATCCAGAACTCCTTCAATCAATGTGAGAATGAATAATTCCCTCAAATCCTCTGAAGTTTGTTTTGTCTCGGCCTCTTAATCTTCCTTCATCAATGATGATCTCTGTTCAAGGAAACAACTCTTTAATCAAGATTAGTTCATGTCTGTAAATCTATCCGCTGGTTTATGCAACTTCAAAAATCCCATATCCGGGGCAACAAAGAAGCGAACTGTCCGTTAGTGTTGGATCATGGATAAGGAATGAGAGGTATGCTGTGGGTTTTTCCTTTTTTTTCCTTTCCCCAGCCTGCTCTGGGCCTCCGATTGGAAAAGGGAGAGGGGAGCAGGGGGGCAGGTCTGACTCAGATTAATCTCCGTGTGGTGACTTCACTGGGCAGACGCCTCCGGCTGCACCGTTTACAGGGAAAATATCCACTTTGTCTAAGTGTCGGAGCACTTTAAACACTTTTACTGCCATTCAGACGCTCACTGCAGGACACTGAGGGGATTCTTTGGAGGTCAAAGGTCAACAACGAGGAGAAGCAGTTAAATGAGCTTGTTCTTGTCAGTTTAAATGTTTTTATAACCATAAATACAATCCTTTACAGCTCCAGAATGATCATTATTGAAAATTGCTACCTATTAAACAAACACAATGGTAAACATTTAATTTACACATGGTATGATCTAAAAAATTAACAGCATATTCTTGTAGTTAAACTCAGAACTATTTGTTTCATACCAATGTATTGAGATTTTTCCGAAGGTGAATCTATTAATTTAATAGGCTGGCATATTTTTTTCACTTGAATGACAAGATTTATGTAAAATTACATTTAAAAATTAATATTCTACTTGATATGATCTAGATATAATAGCCCTATATTATACTATATATTGTAATCATAATTATTTGTTTACTATATACAATAGAAAATATTTTTTCAAAATTATGTAGTTACATGTAAAAACTATGCTATGCTATTCCATTATTAGACTATAGTTGAGTATGACTTTTTAGGACATTTAACCCTTTAAGACCTGTCCGCCTGGTCTTTTTTTCTTATTTTGATTACAAAAAGGTAAGAAAATGTCCTGTGAGTGCTGGTGCCCATTTTTTCATTAGAAACTTTCAATATCTGGCAGCTATTTACGATTTACAGCCTATTATAAGAGTTACGGTAATTTTACGGTAATTTCATGCACGAATAAAATTACCGTAATGGCAACGTTGTTGCGCTTTACAGCCAATATAGTGTCATTACGGTAATTTTGTGGTTTCATTTGGGGCATGAATGAACAAATAAAATTACCGTGATTACGGTCATTACGGTAATTTTTTGACAGTAATTTCATCCAGTGGATTCCTGGGGGGGCACGACTGAAATTACCGTAATGACACCATATTGGCTGTAAAGCGCATCGCCTCAGCTTTCAGAAACCGTTGGATTTTTTTCCGATAGCACAAACGGTGACATATTTTCGGTATTCCAAAGTGCGCTAGCCCCCCATGTCGCCGATGACGCATTAGGACTTAAAGGGTTAAGCTGAACCTATGTTTTGTGAATTTCAGGCAATCTTTTTAATATCAGACTTTTTGATAGACCAAAACTCAGCCGTCAGTCATTTAAGTGGAATCACAGCAAAGCTTGTGTAAACTTTGACATGTTGGTTTTACACTTTTAACCAATTGCAGACTGCCTTGACTGTGTGACTTATGAGGGAGCAGAGGCCCACCTGTCCAATTCACTATCTGGCCCTTGTCCAGTAGGCACAGATCAGTAGTGTGGTAAGGTATCCCATACGTCCTTCTCATGGCCACATCCTCCTGATCTTATTGGAACATCTTAAGGCTTTACAGGCCAGCTCATTTTCTGGATCTGCAGAGGTTCCCCCCAGAAAGCATTTTTACCATATGTTCTAACACACAGATGTGGTTCTATAGATGCAGTCCTATACCAATACCACACATTCACCACCATAACCATGAGTGTAGAAAATGAGGCACGGATGCCGTACAGAATATGTATTACGAAACCTCAGATTTAGGACAAGCTATTCAGTTTGTCCTGCATAGAGCAGTGGATAAGCTACTGTATGTGTATCCCTTTGAGATGCCCACTCCAAGTCCATGGATGAACTTCCATGACCACCCTATGAGTCCTACAAACTGCTGGTGTACGGTTGTGTGCCGTCATTACCCCTCATACAACTGGAGTAGATGCTGAGTCCGTATTCTTAGCAGGAAGTTAAGTCCATGGCCTGGAGGAGGAGAAGAAGAATACAGTGAAGAGATACACATCCGTCTCTTCCCCTAAAATCTTCCTCGTTGGCCTCCTCTGGCTTTTCAACCTCTGCCATCTTTTCACCTCTTTCTGCCTCCTCCTCCTGCCGTCCTCCCTCTCCCCATCCTCTGTCTCATTTCCAAACCATTACACTGTTCTGCTCAGCTGAAGCGCGTCCATATATTCTTAAAGGGCTGGTTAAACTTAATCATTAGTCTAACAAGCTCCTTGCCCTCCAAATGATCATCCACAGAATTAGAGGGATTTGTTCTGGAAGGTGAACCAGTAACTGGGATAAGAAGCACAAAGGACACCGAGAGAGGAGAGAACAACGCTTGGCTGTTTTCCCTCTATCTTTAAATTTGCAGAGTATTTAATCACTTAGGGGTCAGCAACAGGGATAAACAACTCTGCAATTACACCTGCAAGCTCGGGAACTTCTTATTATATGACTTTCCTGACTAATTATGAAGGTGTTATCGTACTGGTGTGTCTAAATAAGCTTATTGTTCATACTTTAAAAAAAAAAAACACCTTATTATCTCTTAGGAATTAAACATCTAGCGTAATGGCCTTTTAACTTTAATAAATTCTAAAACATCTGTGACTTTTTATTTACCAAAAATTGTGTAGCTTCCCAGAAATCCATCTTTCCCTATAGTCCAGATTCCCCACTATAATCTAGCAGCCTGTTGCATAAGATTTACATAGAATTTGCATTATTCATGACCATGTATCATATATTACTAATAATATAACATCCCACTGCATTTTTACAGAGAGTAATGGCTGCAGCTGGAGATGTCACAGGGTATAGCAGTCTGTAAACTAGAGTCTGATCTGGAATGACGGTAAAACACTTGAGCAACAGATAGTGTCTCAAAACACTGGAATTTCAAGATGTCTCATACCTTATAAAAAGAAAAGAAGTTGGAAATAAATTATTCTACATCACAGGAGGAGCCCACCTTTACCTTAACTTATCACAAAGCTTATTTTTACAGTTTATACAGTGTGTCAAGGCTAAGCAGCGCTCATACTCGGTTTGTTTATTGTCTCAATTCTGCTGTCATCAATCAATCAATCAATCAATCAATCAATCAATCAATCAATCATTCAATCAATCAATCAATCAATCAATCAATCGATCAATCAATCTTTATAAAGACCCATCCATTATCTCCTGCTTATCCGCCGTGGCAGGGCCTTCCAGATGTCCCTCTCCCCAGCCATATTTTTCAGTTTTGCCTGGGAGATCCCAGGGTTTTTTCAGGGCAGATCAGATATGTGATCCCTCCAGTGAGTTCTAGTCTACCCCACAGTCTCCTCCCAGCTGGGTGTGCCCAAAACATCTCCAAAGGAAGGCGCCCAGGAGGCATTCTAATCAGATGCCTGAACCACCTCAGCTGGCTCCTTTTAACGTCAAGGAGCAGCGACTCTACTCCAAGCTAACTCTGCACTTCTGGGCTTTTCATCCTATCTCTGAGGCTGAGCCCAGCGGTACTATGGAGGAAACTCATTTTGGCTGCTTGTATTACCCACAGTCTCTTTCTTCCAGTCATAAGTCAGAGCTTATGACCATTGGAGGTCATAAGCTCTGACTTGTGTGTGTATATATATATACATACATATATATTGACAGGTAAATCAAGAGCTTTGCCTCCCAGGTCAGCTCCGTATTCACCACGATTGTCCATTACACCGCCCAAAGAAACCACCCTATTGTGGTGGAGGGATTTATGTGTCTCTGTGAACCTCATAGTTGGGGCAAATTGGTCCTAGGGGAGGGGTTGGATCAAGACTGATTCAAAGACTCAATTGGTGAAAAAAGAGCAGCAGCTCCTTGTCCTGAATGGGGAGACCAGAGCCTCCTTCTGGAGCCAGGCTCAGAAAGGGGAGCTAACTGGTGAGAGTCTGGTGGCTGAGCCTGGAACCATGAGGCTCAGCCAGGCACAGCCTAAAAAAGCAACATGGAGCCATCAATCTAAATCCCGTACTGGCACGAGGATGACACAAGGACAAGAAAATATCACAACTCGTAAATGTGTGAGCCTGTGCTTTTCACTTTCAAATACACGTACACACACTTAATATACACACACACACACACAGACACATGAGAGGTTGGTGGACACTAAAAGTAGCTAATGGAGAACACCAAGCCATCAGTGTTGAAAGAGGAGAGTGTGCCAGGGTTTCCATTCCCTCTGTAGTGGCAGCTCTCGGGAAGTGTCCCCGCTATCACACAGTTAATTGTCTTTATTGTGTGCAGTGTTCCAACCAATATATTATGCTAATGTCAGCAGCTATGCCTGCTATGTAGTACTTATTCGTTCCCTGATAGCACTTCACACACATACATGTTTTCTTTTAGACCATCTGGCTCGGCATGTATGACCTGCTCAGAAATGTATGTATGTGCTAATTAATTAGCATAGCTCAGGAAGCAATTATACTGTGATGTAGTCCCTCCCGACAGTCACCCCACACACACTCTCTCTCTCTTACTAGTCCTTCCATGGCACTTGAACACACTTCATTAGCTTTGATGTGTGGAAGAGTGAGCGACGGTCTGAGCTGCAATCGCTTGGCATCTGTCCTCGGCTGTTTCTCAGGCTGAGGCTGGACGGGCCAAAAGGGTTGCGTTCAGAGGCCATCTGGTGTCAGATACTACAGCAGAGCAGACTAGGCTTGATGCAAATATACACATGCAAAGTATAGCTTTATACTGAATAAACATGCCAAGAGACACATGTCATGCACGTCATTCATAGCTCAGTCACATATTCTTGGCACTGACTGTCTGAAAGCTGCTTTTGGATCTTAGCTCCATGTATAGTTCTACATAGCAGTACAAATGGACAGTAGGTGTGGCTTACGATTAAACAAAATTACTGCAATTGCCTTCACTACGGCTGTAACAACTAACACCAAATGCTCTGATCATTTTTCATTATTATAAGAAAAAAGTAAAGTGTGCTCAATTTTTAAGAAACATCTTTTTACATTAGCCTTCAAACTTACTTAGACATACAGACAGGGGCAGAAGCTGAGGAGGGAAATATCGGGCGAGACAGTTAGGCCTCCACCTTCAGCACCCTCTATACCAGGGGTGCCCAATCGTGGTCCTCGAGGGCCACTATCCTGCATGTTTTAGATGTGTCCCTCTTCCAACACCTGATTCAAATGATCAGGATCGTTATCAGGCTTCTGCAGAGCTTGATGATGAGCTGATCATTTGAATCAGGTGTGTTGGAAGAGGGAAACATCTAGAACATGCAGGATAGTGGCTCTCGAGGATCAGGAATGCCCATCCCTGGTATAGATGCTCAGTTCTGAGTCTTGAGGAATGCAATAAATACGGACATGATTTGTCATGAAGGCAAGATAAGTTGTGATGAGAAATTTATAATTATAAAACCAAAGTCAGTCTGCCAGAGCTTCAGTATGGATGTAAAATCAAAGCAGCAGTGAGTGTTGAACATGTTTTAATTTCACCAGTAAGCATTTGTAAATGCAGTAGAAAGCAATGGCACATAGAGCAGCAGTGACAAATACAGACTGTCATTTGAAACGGCATTTAGGAATGCTAACTGGTGATAAAACTAGACAAATTATTAGCTATCCGCTTTTCGGGCAACAGAAATGGTCTACTTGGACTGTGGTCCTCGAGAGAATTTTTAAAAAGTGCGCAATAATGAAACTGACATTCGAAGGGATGTTTACATGACTCACTCTATGGGGGCTCGTTAGCTTGTGGAAAAGAAAACCAGTTCCTAGAAGGTTCACAAGTTGGACAAACTCACCCCGTTCTTATTGGTGGAGAGGGGGTTTGGTTGACCATCTACCC
>OMNN01032221.1:0-12872 GCA_900302755.1 Chromis chromis | reverse complement strand
CATTTAAATCCTAAACATACATATATTTTCTATTCTAAATAGCTGTAAAATAATATTTTTGCTGATTAACAAACATAAAATATAAAAAATATATAAAATTATATAAATATAAAAAATAGTGTAATTACAGTCGAACACATAAAAGACCAAATAACAAGTTGTAAAAAAAAATGTATGTGTATGTCGTTTATAGTTTTGGCCTGTTTTTGAGAGTTAACATATAAATTAATATATATATATAGTCTGATTTTGCTATTTATTATCTGCAATCTGTAAAACAACAGTAAAAATTACAGTTAAAACCAAAAAAGTTGTTACAAAAAACAGTGTCTTTAAGCGGTTTTTGAACAAAAAAGTTAAATGTAAAAGTTTGTGGCACTTTAATTACAAAAATATGTATTATTTTGGATTCTGGACTGTTGGTTGAACAGAACAAGATGTCATTTTGAGGAGCAAATTGATTCCTAGATAAAGAAAATAACTCCAGTAAAAAGAGGAACCTTAAGACCCACAGCTTTCCCCTGAATAATGAGGTTCTTCAACCGGTGACTGAGCGTTAAAGAACCAGAGAGCCTGCAGTAAAAGAGAACATGCATCTGCAGACTAATGTATTTTTAGTTCCTCAGTGGAATGTGAGGAAAAGAAAATGTGCGGTAAAAGTCAGCGCAGCCGGATTTCCATTGCATGAATACATGTGGTGAGAGAGGAAGAGGAGGAGGAAGAGGAGTGGATGAATGAATATGAGCGATTCCTCCGAGTGGCTGTATTTATAGCAGCAGCTGGTTATGCTGCCCTGCTTCCACCAACACACCTGCAGGGTCAGGAGTGTGTTACGTATCGGTGTGTGTGTGAAGACAGGAAGAGAGACGTGGGACGTGCCTTCTGAGGGTGGGGGGCTGATGTTGTCTAGACGTGGTCACCTCTGGCCCACAAACATAAAAACACTCACTGAAGGCAAAACCACAAAGTCTGAGGAAACTGATTTCAGAACACAAGTTAACCCTCTGGTGGGCTCGAAAGAATGCCCATTTTTCAGAGCGAGAAACCATAAAAACAGAAGTGTCATTAGTCTCTTTTTAAATTTCCCACGGCCTTTGAACTAACCATCGCAGTTCCCTCCAGAAAACCAACCAAATCTGAGCTTAAAATCATGATGTGATGATTTATTCTACACGTCTCACTTAAAAATTAGCCAAAAATGAAGCGTTTGCAGGAACTAGATTATTTAAAAAACAAAAAATTCTCTGCTCCTTGACGCATCCATGAAGCCACGACTGGCTCGGCTGCAATGAACGGTCATGTGACTAAAAATCAGGGACTTTTTGGCTGAACCGCAGGATGTGTTTACGCAAACGATAGGAGACAAATCTGGAAAATATGGTAGAGCCATATTTCTTCCAGTATTGGTAACAAAAAAACGTAAAAAGTCCCGATTTATGCTGTTATTACTGCGTCATGCTACACTACTCATGGTTGTTCTGTTTCCCTAGAGGTGCAGGACTTAAAAATGAGCCTACAGTGGGTAAAAACATCACAAAAGGCCCAGAAACTGCTGCTTCAGAAGTTTAGAAAGTGATTAATGGTCTGCATGAATCAGCCACACTCGTGTTTCCTTTAAGGGCATGTTAACTTGTAATTCATGTATAATAAGTTGTGATTAATATGAAGCCTCGAGCATTTACTGCTGCACCTAGAACACCATAACGTAGATGTCTGTGGACTGAGAGGCTGATTTAGTTGTTGTATTAAACCCTTTCCTCAAAATCAAAGTCCTTTAAGGGAACTTCAACCGCTCTGCAGTCAAACCAGATACAAGCTATTTAAAATGTTTGGTGACTTTGCGCCAGAATAAGGTTTAAACAGTTTTTTTCCCTGCAGTTATTCTTCTACTATGTAAATAACTCTAAATAAAACCAGTTAAAGCTGTTGATTCTGTAAACACTGAGGTTAATTAGCGTCTGCATATGAAGCACTGCACCGACCCTTACTGAGAGGTTATACTGATCTACACAGCACACAGTTCTTTTACATTTCTTTACTTGTTTTTTCTCACTGTAAAGTTTTACCAGCATTATATAACATTATATTATCCTGTAGCATGAACTGCACTATTGTTTTCATATCTTGTCGTGTGTGAATGTCTGAGATCAGAGAAGAATATCTAACCTTTATTGATCCCCTTGGGGAAACTCCTTCTCTGCATTTGACCCATCCTATTCAAAGTTAACCTTAACTATACATACGAGGAGCAGTGGGCTGCCGCGGTGCAGCGCCCGGGGAGCAGTCAGGGGTTAAGGGCCTTGCTCAAGGGCCCACAGTGGTGGTGACTGGGACAAGTGGTCGCTCTCACTTTCCCACCTCAACCTCTTACCAGTCCGGGGACTCGAACCGGCGACCCACCGGTTACAAGTTCGCTTTACAAACCACTAGGCCACCACTGCCCCTATGATATGAAGTTTCTCCTTTATTCTGAGCCTTAAGACTAGAGTTTGTTTCCATTATTAGTCTGCAGATTGTTTCTTCATTGGTTTTTAAGATGTGTAGGGTTGTATATTAGTTGTCTGCTGCCACTAAAACCTGACTGTGGCTGACTGGATGAAAATGGAGTCATGAAATTACACTTTCTAGAGGCATTTCTTCAACATTTTTTCTAAAGATTTCATACTTTGCATTGGTTTAAACAAATTCTGCTCAGCTTTTCTGATGTGCATTGCATTCTGGGACAGTAGCCTGCATGGAGAACATTCAGACTTTCATTTTCAATTAATCTGCACATTATTTCCTTGAATAATCGATTCAGAAAAAGGTGAGAAACATCAATTATTGTTTCTCAAAGGCCAACATGACATCCTTAAATGTCTTGTTTTATCCACAACCCAAAGATATTCAATTAAATTTCACAGAGGAGGAAAGAAACCAGAAAATATTCAAGGATTCAAGGTTCTTTATTGTCATACCAGCATGTGTTCACATTAGATGGCACGAAAGTGGCACTCGGGTCAGGGTTATAAGTTCAAAAATAATAATAAATATATAAAAATAAAAAAGAGAAAGAAAGAAAATTCACATTTAAGATGCTGGAATCAGAACATTTAGAGTGACTGATTGATTTAATAGTTGTCAACTAACCTATTAATGGTTGCGTCTCTAGGTTTTTTGTGTATTTACTGATCAGAATCCAGTTTTAGTTGATCATAGTGTTGAACTCTCTCCCACGCTTTTCCTAAAGCCAGATAAAGTTTGCTGGTGCAGCTCAGGATCAGGTTCTGGTCCTGGCTGTTTGGTCAGGTGATGCTGTCTGACTGACAGATGTGGGCCAACAGGGGGGTGATAGTTTCGCGTGTGTCCGTCAGCTGAGCTTGTTTACTCGGCTACACTGAGACATTTAGTGAGAGGGTGGGAATCTGGGCTCTGGGTTCAGGTTCTCTCCATGTTCCCTCCTCGGCTCGGTCTAGACCAGAGTCCTTCCTGGTAGCGGACCCCCAGCTGTGTTTATGGACCATTGTTCTGAGGCTGGGGGGCCGGTAGAAGTGACCCGACTCTCATGAGGAAGCAGCTGATGCAGAATCCAGCAGTTCAGGGTTAAAGTCACCAAGTCCAGAGTCACCTTGTGCTCCTCCGGGGATCATAAAGAGTCGTGCATGTGGAGAACTGGAATGTTGGAGCTAATAATAGGAAAGAAATTATATTAGAGGATTCACTTCTGATTGGTTTCACAACATCTTCACACATTTCTGTATGTTTGGTATCCTGTAAATGTCATTGCAGCTTTCTGGATGTGTTTACCTATTGTTATTATTATTATTATTATTTTTATCTTGCTTTTTGGAATGACTTTTGTCTGCTGCACTGTGAAACAAAACCGATAAACAAACAGTGAAAATCTGGCAGCAACAATGCCAAAAAAAATGCCATAAAAATTAAATAAATAAAAGCCAAAATAACAGCAAATATCTGTAAAATATTTATATTTTTATCTGATTTAAATACAGTAAAACAGTGTTATTTTAAGAAAGAGATTTTCGATGTGGACGTTTTATTTACATTTTGTTTTTTGCCTGTTATTTATTTATTTATTTTTGTACATTAATACTTATTTTTGTCATTTTACTAGGTGTTGTTTATAATTTAACAAAACAGGGAAAATCTGAAAAATAACTTTTTTTCTTTTTGCTATTTTTCAGTCCTTAATATAAATCTTTTTCCTTTTAAATAATGTCAAATACCTGTAAAATAATGACATTATTTGTAGATTTAATTACAGAAAAAACATTGTTAATTTTATGGTGAAACATAGTGAAAGAATAGATTATCATTTATAAAAACAAAGATTCTTCATGTGGACATTATGGACAGTTTTGGCCTGATTTTTTATCTTTTTTAAAAAATACAATATGTAAATTAAAACTTTTATTCTGTGATTTTATATATATTTGTAATTCAACGGGGAAAATGAGTGGGAAAAAACCCCGAAAATCATCCTTGATATACATAATTTTTCTTTTAAATAGTAATCTGTAAAACATTTTAAAATGTAGTTTTTAGTGGATTTAAATACAGTGAAATTTATAATAATACACATTTTTTTGCCTGTTATTTATTTCTTTATTTTTGTACATTAATACTTTTTTTTGTAATTTTACCAGGCGTTGTTTATAATGTAACAAAACAGGGAAAATCTGTAAAATAACTTGCAGATAAAACCAGATCTTTTTAAAGGTGATGATCATTTCTTAACCTAGATCTCTGGTTGTGTGTTTCCAGGCTAAGGGCCGGAGGGATGGTCTCTCCTCAGCCGGTGACAACCCTCGGCCGCCGATGGCGACCCGGCCGGGAAGAGAGGGGGTCGGCGTGGGCTGGAAGGGTCCTCGGACGCTGGTCCTCCATAAGAACTCCCAGGGCTTCGGCTTCACGCTGCGCCACTTCATCGTCTACCCTCCAGAGTCCGCCCTGCACACCAACCTCAAGGTGAGACTCCACAGGGTTCTGGCTTAAAACTCTGACAGGTGTTCAGTTTTGTGTAGAAAACATTTTGAATTTAGTGTTAGGTGTCGTATCTGTGAAGGTTCTCAGTCATCCAGGTCATGGTTATCCTTGTAGTTTCAATCGTAGCATCTGGACTTGCTTGAGTTTATCAAAGACGTTTCACCTCTCATCTTGGATGAGAGGTGAAACGTCCAGATGCTCCGATTGAAACTACGAGGATAGTGTTAGGTGTCACAAAGTCCTTTTTCTCATCTTAGCTGCCATTTAAAAGGGTTTTCGAAAGCTTTAGCTTGCTAGAGATCCAATATCAGCTAAAACCTACTGCAGCCGAGGGTCATCGAGGTCGAGCTGAGCCATGAACACAGAGACAACAGGTGATTAGAGACAACAGACTGAACCAAGCGAAGCTGCTAAATGGGTTATTAAAGGAAGATTTCCCTGCTTTGAAAACTTCCCAGCCTGGAATGAAAAGTGTTTATGTCGGAGTCCATTCTTGTCCTTGGTGAGTTCTGCTGTTGTGGAATGAGCGGGCGGTTATTTAGCTCTTTGAGGTGTGGGGGCAAACGTCTCCAGATGTGAAACTGAGGCATGTGGAGGCTGGGCTGGGGTGAGCCAGCTGAAAACAAGGCCTCTATTATTGTTTCTACCAGCCCACCGTCCAGCAGCTGCAGATAGGAGCTCCGATTGAATGAGATCTGTTGTCTTAGCCTGGTACCACTCGCTGGCAGGCCGGCAGTACCAGGCCGCCCGGACAATAGGCCCACTGCTGGCCTTTGGCCCCGGTTCTGTCCTCAGAAGGTCACATGGTGTTTTTGGACACTCACAGAGCCCCTGTTCTTATCTGAAGGGCCTTCGTGGAAGTCTCCCAAATTACCCTCATAGAGTCCAATTATCAGAGGCTTACCGGGTGCGTGACTCGATCCAGCTCTCGTTTCATGGTGTCTGCAGGTCCTCAAAGTCCTCAGGGGTCTTCAGTTATACTGTTTAAATTTAAAAAAAAATCAACCTCTTCTCAACAGAGACCCACAGAATCCTTCTCTGTCCTCCAAATCTTCTTTTAGATTACCTATTCATCAAGCATGCAGTCTCAATATCATATAAACCTAAATTTCAGATGCATCCTCACCTTCCTGCAAGGACCTGCAGCCTTGTCACACTTGTGTCAGGCTGTTTGTGTTCTTCATTTTGGAAAAGAGTGATGATTAAGAAGGGAGAAGGAGCCCAGTCTGCTATATTGTTGATGCACAGAGATGGAAAACTGAGATTGCACATGTGTATTTGCTTCTTTTGCAATATCACTATACTGTGGGGTGCAGGGCCAAGATGACGTCCTGAAATGTCTTGTTCTGTCCCAACTCAAATATATTCAGTTTACTGTCATAGAGGGGTAAAGAAAACAGAAAAAAAAATTATTATTATTATTATTATTTTGGAAAAAAAGTGATGATTAAGAAGGAAGAGAGCCCAGTCTGCTGTACTGGGAATGCACAGGGATGGAAAACTGGTTTGCACATGTGCAGATTTTGCAATATAACTTGATTTTACTTCTGCAAAATCAGAGGTAGCTTCTGAAAATGATGCTGCTGATGTCAAAAAAACACCTTTTAGCAAAATAACATTCATTCTGTAAATGCTGGAGTTTGTTTTATACTAGATTCTGCGTATAGAAGTAGAAGGCTTCGTTGTAAACTGCTCAGTCTTCAAGAGAATTTTTTTTCCTTCCGCAAAACTGGTGCAAAATATTCCCAAAAAAATGCTGCAATGCATTAAATCCAGCTTTATGTTGTATTTTAGCTGAGTTTAATGGTTGCAGAGTCTCTACTGTTGGATTACTAGTGCAGAAATAAGATGCTTTGGTGATGCTCCCCACTAGACAGTCTTCCTTCTTGGTTGCGTTGAGATCCGTCCTGGTCATTTTATGAGCCTCCCCAGCTCCAGGTCCTACTCTGGGGTCGACAGCTCTCCTTTCTCTGCCTCTAAACCCCCCACCATTGTGTGCAGAGCCTGGAATGAGCCCACTCAGCGCAGCTTAAAGCCAGGCGGCCGTCAGCCCACCGTGCCCCTAACCCCAAACTGTCCACTCAGCTCAGCACTCCAGTGTGTCGGTGATCGGGTCTCGTCCACGCCTCCCCGTTTGCCGTGATACCACAAGCACCTGCAGGCTGACTAACCTGAAAGTCAGTCTCGGCGTTGGAGCTGCGCCGCAACATTCATGAAATCAAACCGGTCTGTGTCGGGAGTTTTGGCTCGAGGGAAACTTTGATATCAAGGTTACATGTCGGAGTTTCACTAGAAGGTTATCAGGGATCAGAGATGATCTTGATTTCTCTAAAAAAAAAACAAGAAAAATAAAGTTGTTGTGTGTTTTGTCTCTTTTTTTAGCAGATGAATTCCACTGAAAATAAGATTATAGGGTAGTATGAGCATAGAGGCCAATTTATACCATTCCATGTGTCCCCAAGGGTACAAGTGACATGAATTTAGTTATATATGCAAGTCCATAAACATCCTTGTAGACCTCTCTGCAGCCCAAAATGTGCGATTATCCATGACAGCTGCATATGCACCAGGAAAACAAATAGAGCTTTAAACAAATGCTTGTTTTGAGGAGAGACTTTATGAAGAGATTTGTACAACTCATGATTAAAAGAGTTGGAGGTGAAGCAGTTCCTGCAGGACTTTGGAGGTTCTTTGATTTGCTTTGCATCGACCGAGCCCAAATGCAGTCGGAAGTTCTAAAATCTCCAGATATCCCGTGCTGTGTCCACCCACTGTTCCAATCAGGAACAATCACAGTGTCATGATGCTACAGTCCAGTCTGTACCCCTATATAACCTTTTACTGTTGTGTACTTACAGTAGGATGCTTTTAAAGTCCGTCCCTAACTAGGAATCAGCCTTAACTGGACTGTATGTTGTTCCTATGTTGTTGGAGTGTCAGCGCGATACCATACTTCATTTTTAAGTTATTATGTCCTCGTAGTTTCAATCGTAGCATCTGGACTTGTTTGAGTTTGTCCAAGACGTTTCACCTCTCATCTTAGACTTGGACAAACTCAAGCAAGTCCAGATGCTACGATTGAAAATACGAGGATAACCATGACCTGGATGACTGAGAATCTTCACAGACATTAAGTTATTCTGATTATTAGCGGTACTTTTACGACACCTTTACATGGTTTCCATCATTAAAAGCTTCACCTGTGTGAATCAGCTCAGCATTACAGCTGAGATGAGTTTAAACTGCTAAAGAAGAGCTTTTATTTGTGACAAACCTGTAAAGAAACAGCAAATAATGCAATATGTTATGTTTAGGAAGCTGTAGAGACCATAGTAGACGCACCTGTGAGTCTTTGTAGATGTTTTTCCCTCATCAAGCACTTTTAAATCTTCTTTATGTGCGTTTGGATCCTCTGAATTATGTTTTTCAGTTTTAAATGTGCTCTAAAGATAGATTTGAATATTAATTCTGCCTCTGTCTGTCCTTTGCAGGATGAGGAGAACGGTAACGGAAAGGGTGAGTTGTTTCTCTCTTTCATTATTAAATCTCCCACTACAGCGGAGTGAAGATGATGTAATGTTCCTGTAGTCCCTGGTGTCTCCTATGCAGCCTCCCTGCGCCACCTACAGGACACAATGCAGCGCTGCAGCCAAACCAGAGCACCTGCACAGTGAATGTCCAGCATTAAACCCAGAGGAGTCACAATAATAACAGAATAATAACCTTTATTATCCTTTAGGCACCTTTCAAAACTGGAGTTATAAGGTGCTTTTAAAATAAAGCATTGTAAAGACAGTGCAACCCTAAAAAAGAGCAATAACAGAGCTTAAAAATGGAATAAAATGTTCTTTAAATGCCTGTTTTGACCATCAAGGGAAGCTTGTTTCATAGCATTGGGGCTAAAACAGTAAAATCATGGTTTTACTTTGTCTTTAGCTTCAGATCTGAGGAGTCGAGGTGCAAAATGAGGTATTAAAAGTCCAGAGATGCAGAACGTGTTGTCTTTAAACACCAGCAGCTTCCAGCTTTTTAATATTTGCAGCATTTGTTGCTATAATTACGTTTTTGGTCCTCCAGGGTACCAGAAAGGCCGACTGGAGCCGATGGACACCATATTTGTGAAGAACGTGAGAGAAAAAGGCCCAGCCCACCAGGCGGGTTTGTGCACAGGTAAAAAAGGGGAACGTGATGATTTGCATTGGAAATCTGTTGGGCTGAGCGCCGGTCATGTGACTGGAGCAGATGCACAAACAGATATCAGGTTCTGGGCTGACTGGAGGTGAGACGGATACCGGTCCTGCAGCTCTCAGCCTCTGGAGTGTGTTTGAATGTGACAGAGCTGCTGAAGCGTCCGACCCGGCAAACCAAACCTCTAACAGCTGCATGCAGAGAGTCACATGAACGTATGCAAACAATGTTCTGTGTGCTTCAGTTTGCAACGCATACAAACTAGTCGCCTCTCCTGCTGCCTGTTTCTGCACTTTTTAGATGGAACAGCTTCACAAACCTGCTTATTGAATATATTTTAATGTTGTCAGGAGATATGCCTTTTACTATTGGTGTGTTTAGTGCTCTATCTCCTCCAGCTTCTTGTTTTGCCTGCATGTTTTTGGTTTTGTTGAAATCAGACACACCTTTGTCCATGTATTTTTTTAGTTTCTCGTCCCTCTTCTGCATCTCCTTTGCCTCATTTCTTAACCTGTTCATGTGTTTTCCACCTGCTTCACAGGTCAGAGGTCAACATAGGAGCCTTTATGTCACATTTATTAGCTGTAACGTGATGATTTATGTGTTTTTTCTGCAGGGGATCGGCTGGTGAAAGTGAACGGAGAGAGTGTACTAGGGAAGACGTACTCGCAGGTGATCGCCCTCATTCAGAACAGGTAAGATTAACTGAACCGTCTGTTTGCTTCTGTCAGAGATGATGAACACCAGTAGTCAGTATTAGTTATGACCTAGTTTTTAAAGCGGTACCCTGAAGCTGTTTACTCTGCACACTCACATGATCACAAGGAATCCAGAAATTAGATTCAGGAAAAAGAGGCATCGGACACGTTTTAACGCCCGTTGTAAATCAGACATTTCCTAGTCTGTCAATACATTTGTGCTCTTCTTATCTGATTCTTCAGGACTGCTACTGATTATTAGTAATCAAGGGAAGCGATAACCAATATTTTAACATACATAACGACATACAGTCGCACTAAAATGAAAATCTTGGTGTCAAAATTTAAAATAACACAAACTCCAGCACAAAACTTACGTTATTTGCGTTTTTAATGTTCAATTAACCCTCTGAACTCCAAGCAGCAGTTTCTCTGCGTTTTTGTCACATTTTTATTCACTGTTGGATCATTTTTCTCTGCAATCTAAAGTCCTGCAGCTCTATGGAAACAGAACAACCATGAAGAAGGAGAGAGAACTCAAGTTATTTGATTATTTCATTTTTAAAAACTGAAAAAAAAATCTGCAATCAACATGTAAACATTAGATTTTAAACTACTGTTTCCATGCTGCCTACTCTCTGTTCTTTGTAAATATAGACTGCACTTCAGCTGAAAAGTCCCTGAATTTTTGTGGCATGACTCTTAGTCACAGCTGAGTCATTAATGGCTTCATGGTTGTGGCAAAGAATGCAGAATTTTTTGTTTTTTACAGAATTTGGTTAGAGCAAATGATTTAATTTTGGCGATTTTTAAAAAATGAGACATGTAATGATTTTGATGAAATATGACGATTTAAAGCCAAGATATAGTTACGATGGAGTCTGAGGTCACAGATAATGAGTTTAACAACCCTCAGAAAGTTAAACATCTGATATTTTTCTGTTTTTACAGTTTCTATATCTGATAAATGGTGGAATTTGGGCGTTTTTTTAAAGGTAACATGACTTTCAAGCCCGCTGGTGGGTTTTGGATTACCGAATGTCACCGAAATTCACAAATATGCTGAATATCAGATCTGATCATCACTATTAGAGCCAAATGTGATGCACAATCTGTTGAAATTAAGACATCTCATTACTAAATACCTGGCGGTGCTGATTCCTACTCTGATACCAGAGCTTTCTTTTCCCATAATCGAAAATCTGTGTTCCCCACTGAGTGCAAATCATTAAATTCTTTATAGGGTAACCTTGAGACCAGGGAGAACACTGATTATTTAAAACTATTTAATGCGAATTCGATGCACCTGCTCTATAGCTGATCCACTTAATGAAGTCAGTATCGACCCTGGTGCTGATCTGGTGGATAAATCAGTGTCTCGAGCTGGTGTTCACTTTATAACGACTGAATGATGAAGTTTAGTTACACTTTTCCGAAAACAATTCCAGTTTTATCGAGCAGCAGGTAGAATGTTTGGATGTTACGTCACCTTTACCTGTTGTTTATCTTTACTCCTGCAGTGAGAGTGTGCTGGAGCTCTCCATTATGCCAAAAGATGAAGACGTGCTTCAGTTGGTAAGTGTGAGTATGAGATTTTTTGCACACTTTCATATATTATTTCAGGACCCTGCGGTGCTTGTGTGCACGGTTGAACCAGGATTCACCCGTCACTGTCCAAGAATGTAGAGACTTCAGTTAGAATCCTCCAGAGTGACTCACGTTCCCTCTGCTCTGTGTTTAGATTACAACACACGTTCATTAGAAGCCGCTGGTATCTCCACTGTTAGAAAAAACAGTGATCATTCACACACCCAATGTGCTGCTCAACGCATTTTTGTTGCTGCGCAGGTCGCTTCATGTTGCTCACATGATCCGACACGCATCACCCGTCGCTCCTCCTACTAACCCGGAGCTTCACACACAACCAGATCACCAGATTTAAACGATCATCCTCAGAAAAGTTGCTGTTCCTGCTCAAAAGCAACCCAGAAACCTGGTCCGTTTAGGCCCACTGCCATGTCCTGACTTTACAAACCCACTCCTCTGTCCTCACGCTCCTCCCCTTCGCTGCTACGCCTGAATCTGCCGCATTCCTGGCATGACATCACCGGCGCTGCGCCTCCTTCCAACACTCCCACAGGGTGGAGTGAGGCAGGGAATGAGAGGGAGGAGAGAGGGAGTTTGGAAGAGGAGAAAACAAGACGAGCAACACATAGAAAACTCACTAAAAGAGTTAAAAACAGGAGCCTGGATAAAGAGATGAAGGCCGGCAGGGTGTGAGGATAAGTCCGTCCTCTGTGGTGAGATTAACACACCAGCTGCTGTTGGACAATTAGCTGAAACTGTCTGTGCGGTTTAGCAAGTTTGTTTTTCCTTAAACGTGTAATTGATAAAGTAATCGGATAATTACCAGCTTGTTATTTGCAGGAGATACTCTTAAAGCGGCGGCGTGTGGGTATTTATAGCTGGTATTTGTGTATATAACATTGCTGGTGTGTATTTGCAGCTGGCTGCTATGCGCTGAATGTTGTGGGTTTTTTTGCAGTTTGCTAGCTTGCATGTTGAGAGCTCAGGCCCTGGAGACAAACTGTGGCAAAGGGGTTGAGCTGAGCGATCCTTCGTCTTTAAGGCGTGTTGTGTAATGTGTGTCTTATGGCTATTGTGTGTTGTTGTCAAACTTGTTTACAGTGAGAGCACATTTTGATTTAAAGTGACGCACACGTCTCTTTACTCGAGGGTTTCTTATTGTCTGCTCCTCCAGGCGTACTCCCAGGATGCCTACCTGACGGGTAACGAACCGTACGCCGGGGGAGCTGAGAACCTCCCGCCACCGCCTCCCCTCTGCTACCCACGAAGCAAGACCACGCCCCTCGCCGGAGCCCCCCTGTCTGCCCCCATGGGCCAGAACCAGCTGGATAACTGGAGTCGCTGGCCAGGCTCTTCCAGCCCTTCATCCCCGTTGGACAACCGCTCCGCTGTGGGCAGCCCCGCCAGCTGGCA
>OMNN01032220.1:0-16619 GCA_900302755.1 Chromis chromis | reverse complement strand
GTGACTCTCCTGTTGGTGTGTGCGAGTTTGTGTAGGTGATGGAGAGTCCACTCCAGCAGGAAGGCAGAGGGAAATGCATCACTCTAAATAACAGTGCTTAGAGTTGGCAGCGAGGGAGGGAAGGGTTGCAGAGCCTTGGGGGGATAGTAGGCGGACAAATGCATCACACGCTCTTTCCACAGAATCCACAGACGGCAACCTTTTGCTCATATAAAGATGATAATGAATCAGAGCTGAGATGGGTGTCAGAGAGAGCCACTTCCCCTCGCCCTGCTCTCCAGCCCAGCAGGTGGTCTCCGGCTTGTGCCGTGTTTGTCTCTTGGCCCCTGCTGTAGCATGAGTCATTGCCCTTAACATGAAGAGCAAGACAGATGAAGCCAGGGTGCATACATACGAGCGCACACTAACAAACACACACATCCACGCCGGCCTGCTGTTTACATCAGGAGCATCACTTCTTCAGAGCACAGCTGCTCCCAGAGGAGCCGAGGCATTCTGGGAGCTGCCTCTCCTCTGCAGTCGCTGCACTGCTGAATTTCAGAAACAGAGGGATGAATAAATAGAAAATCAATGTGGCTTCATGGTGTGAGGATGCAGGGCTGTTTTCCCAATTACGGCAAATGTTGCTCGTACTCTGTGGTGCATATCAGCCTTTTCTGAGCCACCTGACTTTCATCACAAGGCCTTTGATGTTGCCAGGTCTGGGTTTTGGCTTCAGTACGCTACAGCGTGTTGTCAAATCTAGGGATTGTACTGGATGTACTAACCAAACGGTTTTGACCAAACTGTTTCACTGAATATATTTAAATCTAGCTTTGGATAACTTCAATTAATACTGTGTATAGATATATTCTTTTAACATTTGAAAAACACTGATCGTTCCATACAAAATAAAGAGTACATAGCGATCCATGCATCTTTTTCCTCCTTGTGTACGATCTAAAAGACAAATGTCCACAAGGCTGTTTTATAGGCCAGACGGGAAGAATAGAAGCTGCAGCTCAGTGAGCAACTTGCATATATATTTAACTCTGGACAGTTTAGATGCTAAACACTAGTTCCTATTCTTCAGTAGGGCTGCAAACACCCTTTTGTTTTTTTACTCAGAAGCCACAGTTAAATGGTTAGGTTCACTGCATTATCTGATTGCCTTGCTGACCCAGCTGTCAGTCACACTCAGAGGCTGATTTATCTCCAAACACATGTTCTTCTTATTATTTTAGCTGAACAATATCCAAGATCCAAAATGGAACAAACTGTCCAAATGAACTCAGCATCCAGGAAGAAAGCTGGATTCTCCTTAAGTCCTGTACTGCATTAGCGTAATGAATAGTTTTTACAATCATCTTCTAAATATGCTTCATTTCATTTCAGTATTAGTGGTCAGTTACTGTCTCTAGACTCAAATGGAACAAATCTTTTATAATTAATTAATTAATGGGTTACAGTTGTGTGCACTCTTTTACATGTTAGTGTATTTATTGTATGGTGATGTGGTCCTACAGAATCGTATGGAGGTGTTATTTCAAAAATCCCTTTCCTCTGTAATGCAGATGCTTTTGAACAGCTCTCTCCTGCTTTAAAGTACCATATGTGAGGGGACTCATTCTAAATTGGCACTGACAAACAATGCCTCTCGGGATTTGATTGAGTGAATAAATAAAAAAAGATACCTTTTCACAGCTTTTTTGTGAAAGTCACTCTGGAAACTTTCCTTGGGAAGTGCAAACTTTGAAATTCAAATGTGTCATGGTGGCTGTGTAACAACACAGTATGAGAACAATCTCTAAGCACAGACAGAGACTAGACAGCGTGGCATCTTCCTTTTTTTAAATGCTGCCAAAATAATTGAAAGGAGTCCCTCTGAGGACAGATCATCAAATGTTTGTTTTTTAGATGATCTGCAAACTTCGCCAGCTTTAAAGTGGCCTTGACAGCAGCGAGGAGATCACTCCAGCTTTTCCATCTGTGATGCAAGAGGCAGTTCAAGTAGCTGCTAAAATACGGCAAATAGCGCATGTGGTGTGGTTGTTTCAAATGGTCCCAAAGCACATCTCTTCAACCGCTCCCAGCTGAGAAGAATGCATGAGTTCCTGGCCTAATTTCAGGTGGAGTACACTGCAAACAGGCTCATTTCTGTTTGTAAAGTAGCCCTGATATTCCTTTTCTCCTCGAGTGTTCTTGTGCCATGGCATGGCAGCGTGTGTTTCAATGGCGGCATTACGGCTGGTTTTAAGAGTCAATTGAAGAACGCTCATCAAGGCTAACTACTTGTAATGAAGACTTTTTTCTCCACTGGCTTCTTAAAATGTGGCTATAATCAAAGCTGAAATTGCGTTCCTTTGTGCTGCAGTGGTTTTCAAGTTGACTGGCCTTGTGAACAATGAAGTCATCAAGTAAGAATTGCACATTATAAGGAATTTCCTTCACCAAATGATCTCTACTTAGCCTTCTGCTATGGTGGGCATTCAACTCAGTGTCATATTCAAATCCAATATGACCCTTTTGACTTATAAGCCTCATTCCTCTTGTCATTCAAGGATAAAGATATAAAAATGATTCATAATTACTGAGGGTATTTTCATAATAACTGTGTGAATGACCAAAACACACACATATACACAGTACAATTCACATGTACAGTATATTAGTGTCTAGCCATGCACATAAATATTCTTCTGTTTTTGAGATATCCATCTGAGATCCTGCATTTCACACAAATACAATAGAAACTAATGGAATTTTAGGTACGGTGGTCAATACATTGGGAAGTGACAGTTTTAAAATGTCAGCAATGTGTTTTTTCCTCTAGAAACTGAAAAGAGACGTTGCTTTTCAATTGAATTTACATCATTGTATTAGAATAATTCAGAGAATTCAAGACTGCTTTCCACAGTATATTATATTAAAAACACACCATAGAATATATTAAATTATAACAGTCTCTATGTATGGTCTATCAGTCAAGATTACTGGCACTTGGATTTCTGTTTACATTTGAATATAAGCACCATTGTACTAAATGCATGCTCCTGAATGTGTGAAAGTGTTTTTGGCTGCAGGAACTTTCAGAGAATGTAGATCCACATGTAACCATCAGGTAGAGGTTCCCAACCTTTTTGGCGTCTGAACCACAGCTTGGTCTCAGTCTCTATGTATTAAAAATGAAGTAAAATAAAGAATACATTTTTAATGACAAACAGGGCCAATGAAAGAACATTTTCCCTGAAGCACAGTACATTGACACTGATTATTATTTGAGCTCCACATACCTAATTAGATGATTGTGCTTGCACATCACATTGCAGTCAAATGTCAAGAGGTAGATTTGCGAATATTCATCTAACTTCATTTCTCACATCTTGACTAGAATTTTTAATTATGTAAACAAAAGCACTAAATCCAACCTCATACAAGTGACTGCTTAAAAAAGAAACCACAACTTAAAGTGGGTTGTGCCGCTTTTGGATGATTCCTTGTTGCTCCAAACTAAAGTAGAGTAGAGGAGGATGACTTGACAGGCCCTGGCAGGTAAAACTCACAGTAGAATACCATCCATCTCCCAGGCAAACTTTTTGCTACCTTGCTTGTTTCCTCCACTGTGTATACAGATTAGTAATGATGTGAATACACAGGTCTATGCAACAGATTCCCTTAGCCCAAAATCTTCCAATACAAATACAAGTTGTGCATTGCAGTAAGTACTTAAAATAGCTCCTAATTCGGAAAATGATCCCTGTGAGTGCAACGCTATATTATTGGGTTTTGGAGGCTGCAGTTTTTCCATTGTAGTTGGTCAATGTGGAGCTGTTTTATCTATACTCTGAGAGCAATGGGCAGTCTATAACAGTGCATCACATTTTATCACTCCATCGTATTTCTTGTATGTAAAACCTCGAAAAAGATGTCAAATAAATCAAGTGGAGTGAAAAGTGTAGTATTTCACTTCAAAATATGAAGTCAGCTGAATTGGTAATACTGATGTACGGTTTCTTTAAAGGGAACATGTAATGCAAAACCCAGTTTGTCTTTGTTATTGATAATTACTTGTCTAGAGACCTACAAATATGAGAAAGAACCATCCCCTAGTTTCTTACCCTTTTTCATAGATAAGGAAAAGTGAGTGAAACTTAAATTAACTTGGTCAAAGGGGGTATAAATTAAGACCTTTAAATTACAGTACTCATTAAATCAGTACTTGATTACATTTACTTAATGACATTTAGCATTACTTGACATTTATTATCACTTTCAGATTATACACCCAAGTCTTAATCTTATCTTGAGGCCTCAGTAAATCTACCTACTGAGATACCCCTACATCTCTGCATGTATACAACTATATGGTAAAAACTAGGTTGCATCAAAGTTGAGTTCTGTGGTTGTGACTTCATTGCCTTGCTGCCTGACCTTTGAACTTCACAAGAAGGTTTAGATTGGCTACACCACCTCAACAGTTGTAGGTTGATAGCAATGTGAAATGTGGATTTGAAGGCCTTTCTTTAAGTTGTCAGAAACTGGTTTGTCATGAATCATCATCAAGCTCTAATTATTAACTTCCACTGTAATAGATCAAGGCTGAAAGCTCACAGAAACATCTCTAAACCTGGGAAAGTCAAACCCAAAGTGTACAAAATGTGAATCACCCAGGTCTGTCCAACGTACACCGGTGTTATGCAAGAACAAACAGAGAAGCCTTAACAACAAAACTTGTCTTTCTTACAGAGCCTCACACTTTCAATTACTTTAATTAGTTAATTTGAGGTGACTGTCCGCTGCCCCTGCAATTAATGAGCGAAGTCTCAAGAGCTGCTGAGGCAGATCCCGAGGCAGAGCTGTCCACTTTATCTTAGCTTTTACAGAAACACGGAGCGCAGACAATGATTTAGTGCTCGGGTTTCTATGAAAGGTCACAGCTATTCATATTACCATGAAAGACCTCCCATAAGACCGCCGTACTGTATCACTGAGTAACATGTACCACTGTTGCTTTTTCATCAGCTCGCTCACAGATGCCTGAAGGTGTGTCTGAAGCCACAACACAGTTCCTCGGGGTTGTGTGCTCCCGTCTGTGTGTTTTAGTCTTCGGAACAAGCTGATTATGAAGTGTTTCTCATACTGTAAACCCAGTTTTCCAGCGATGACTGACAGCTCCAAATTAGAACAAATTATTGCACTGCTTTGTTGTTTTGATTGCCAAGTGAGTGCATGCCGAGGCCTGCTATTTCTGAACAACAAACTACATCCAAAACTAAAGTCTTGGTGAATTTATTGATTTGGCTTCTAATTAACCGGGAAAAGCTCACGTTATTACAGTAAACAAAGATAAGACGACATGAAAAAAACGGTGCCGAAAAGCATCACTACACACTGAACTAAAAGTTATGGTAAAACACTTTTTTATTCTGCAGACACAAGGCAACATGCTTCTCTGGTACAGATATTTCGCAATACCTGTCAAATCAATCGCAATTATATAATTTGTTTTACACATTGCTCAGTCCAATCTACAACTTGCAACTGTGTGACATAAAGTAGTTCTACAGTATTTGAGCAGACTCGTAAGTGAGTCGGTGTGGTTGAGATTGAGCTGGGAGGGGTGAATGGAGAGAGATGCAGAGATGTAGATCTGCACATTCCAGAGACATCAACAGTGTAGAGTTACAACGAAGACATTTTAAGGAAGTTGAACGGTCATGGATAAAGAAAAAAAAACATCTAGAGATGTAACGTTAGAGATGAGTTTTTAAGGGGTTTAATCAATGACTGAGAAAGAACTTGAACTCTATAACAATCCACATAAGATAAATACCTTTGTGTTGTTTCAGTCACTCACACCGCCACTGTGTCTCTCCAGAGACTGAAATATCTCAACAAGTACTGGATGGATTTGCAGCAAAATTTTATTCAATGATGTTCACAGAGGATGAATTGCATTGACTTTGGTGAAATGTCTCAGAAATGATTGCACTGGATTACCATGGAATTTTGTTCATTACTTTGGTTCATGACTGCAGACTGTATGGTGAATGAAGCAACTGTGACATCACCCATTGGCTTGTGGACTATTGTTCTGAATCCTTGGGATTGTCATTTGCCCGTCACCATCTGGGTCTTTTAAAACGAGAGGAAGCGAGCGGGGGACAAATCTAACTGACATCTCGAGGACACTAAACACAGCGATCCTGTCCCAAGTTAGCCCTGCTCTAAAACATATCCTGCTTTGTTGTCTATTTTACTCTAAGTGGGACCATCATTTACAAAATAAACATCATGCTGCATTGAAAGAGATTTGAAGCTACTGACTGAGACCATAAACTAAGGAAAATTTCTTGCTGAGGTAGAAAATTCAGTGAGAAGTAGAGTCATGCCCGTACAGGCGTGTATGCAATTTAACTTCTTTTTGCAACCAGAGGAGTTGCCCCCTGCTGGATATTAGAATGAATGCAGGTTTAAGGTGCTTCTGTTTTAGCTTTACTTGAGGCAGAGGCAATAGCCATCTTCTATATATAGTCTATGTTTATGACTAAATACCTGCAAACCTAATGACATTCCTACAACTAGCACTAAATTGTATCAATACATTATTTAGATTTAAGTCCTATTGTGACATAATGTCCTCATACAAAGCCAATTTTCTAACTTCTCACCCTGTTATTAAACCATGACACGAACACATTTCTTCATTGTCTCTGTATCACATAGAGGATTGAAAATATCACACCTTAGAGGGAGTGTATATCCATTCCTCAGAAAAAACAACAAGCAGAACAAGTTGTGACCAAGACACAGCGGTACCTGATTCCAGCCATATTATTTTCATGCTGAGAAGCCAATTAGCTCACTGCTAAGGCTGACACCAACCTCACCTGTCAGCCTTGCTTTGGCGTTTTTTTCCTTTTTCCTCTGGACATTTTCTCTCTCTCTCTCTCTCATATCTGTGCTTGTGAATTTTGCCCCCCCATCAGGTAGATGGACTCAACGGGAGGCAGAGTTGATGGTGACCTGTGATGCAATCTCACCTTGCTAAAAAAATCTTCCTGTTTTAGCACATGAACCAAGAATTTCCGAGTCACACTAGTTAATGAGGCACTCCATGGACAGACTGGGAAAAAGAAAACAGTCTTGGTAATATGCAGACCACCCATGGATTCCTGGGTCCAGCTAGTCCCTGCTGTGGTGGAGAAATATCACAACCTTCGTCTTTGAAGTTTTCTTTTTAATTTAATTTCAGTAATAAATTAATACATCTAAAAAAAAGCTAATACAGAATAAAATAGAAACATTGGATGACAATTAAATCTTTTCAAACATGCAGCAAAAATGGTGCTTATCAGTGCAAAATATCAAATTCAAGCTTGAGGTGTTGCATCATTCCATGGTCAAACTAAGAAATCTAATTTATAAGATTTATGAGGTCTCTTATAGGTTGAGCAAGTTTCACGATTCATAGACCCCAAGCCCTTTCCAAACCAACAGTGGAATTTCAAAACTGTTCATATGAAACTGTTGCTCATATGAAATTAAACCTGTTTTTTCCTGCTTGCATTTCAAACAAGCTGATTCTCAGAACACACTTGGTTTTCATCTCACAGTCCTGCAGTGGTGCAGATGCACTCTCTGACACTAACAGATAATGTCAGTCAGGTTCAGCCATACCTGCTGGTGTTTTGTTGCAGTTTTCAGTCATTTAAAGAACAGGAAATTCTTTGAAGATCAACTTTCTTTCTAATTCCGGTGAACTATAAAGCAGAGAGTCGGAGAAGAAAGAGAGCGACGAGGGGAAGGGAAAAGCGCATCTTCGTGGGGAGCCTCTTTGAAAAGTTCGACCTGCCGATTGGCAGGATGTGATGAGAGTGTGTGAGTGTCGAAGCGTGCTTCTGGGTTTCAGATAATAGCATGGGTTGGGTCTGTCTGAATCAAAGTTTAAAAGCTGTTGGTGCAGTTGTGTTGCAGGCAGAAGCTGAGAGCACTATCAGCTCAGTGCAGACACCTGCATGGTCACAGTCACATGTAACATTTTATGCGCACACACTTTGCAACAAAGGGTGGTAGAGGGGGTTGTCCACTGATCACAAGGTTGGTGGTTCGATCCCCGGCCCCTCCACATGCCGAAGTGTCCTTGGGCAAGACACTGAACCCTATGTTGCCACTGGTGTGTGAATGTGTGTATGAATGGGTGAATGCGAAACACATTGTAAACTGCTTTGAATACCACTAAGGTAGAAAGGCGCCATATAAGCGCAGACCATTTACCATAACACACATGAAGAAATTGACGTCAGTGTAAAGGTGTTGTTATTCCTTTAGCTTCCTTTAAAGACAGGCTAATATTTGTTGAAACCAGGGTGAAGGCAACAAAACACTATCTGACCCTAACACTAATAGGAAAAAAATGATAGGATCAATACAACTCAATTCTAGACCAGTGTTTTTGATTTTAGATTTTTTTTTGGATGGGATTTGTGTGTCTTTATACTGGACAGTGAGGGACATCAATATGGTACTGTAATCACTTCATTTGCTTTATTTTTTTTTATAATGTTTAAATATGAAAGTATTTTTTTAACACTTGGACATTGCTCTGCCTTAAATCCAACAAGACCCTCAGACTAAAACATGGCTGTCACTGAACTTTAAAAAGGAGCAACATGTATTTGGTTGAACTGGTGCTCCCTTTGGGTAGGACAACATTAGGTGGCTTTCCACTGGAGGAACTCTAGGCAGGCGGCGCCAACATTTGCAGTAAAAGGCCCCTTCTTGGTCCTGCTGTTTCCATCCTGGTGTTGGATCAGACAGCTTGGACCTCATTGTTAACTCTGAGTGAACCAAAACAATGACACATAGTAGAACAATAGAGGTTTGTTTTGTTATGTATGATGAATTTTATGCTGTTGATGGCGATGTTAGAGAGGAGACTGCTAATCGACGTGGACATCAAGAGGGCAGAAAAAGCTGTGTTCGCAATGAGACCCACACAGCAGTTTTTCAAGGCCTCTCAGAAGCACTTACCCTGGAGTAAGTACATTCCCCCCCCCAAAAAAAAAGAAATAAGATTCTTTTGGGTGGTTCTGGTGGTTGGAACATGCGCAAAGGGCCAACCTAAAACAGCCCATTGGCTCTTGCAGTGGAAAAAGGCTGCCTCTTATTACAAAAGTGGTTCATTTGATAGTTTTCTTATTGCTTTGCACTACTTTAAAGGAAAAGTTAATTAACCCAATTTAAATGAAGACTGCAGTCATATTAAAAACTAAAATCTGCAGTCTTTTGGGAGGATATGTGAACACCAGTCTTTCTTGTCAATGTCACTCACTTTACTTACCAGCTGCCTCCTCCCCAGATATTTTGCAAATTAAAACAACAATGTGCTTCACTCGCTTTTAGCCTCTGAGGGACAATAGGTGTGTACATATATGTGAGTACATATAAACTGTTTTTTGTCTTAGCCAAGCATGGTAGTTTTTCTAGTCAGGACAGTCTTGCTATATGCAACTAGATTCTGAATCTATATATAAAATTATTAGATTTAATTACATGTAGCTCTGTTGCAGCATTTTTCTCACAGCCTTTTTTTTTTGTCTTTCCTGGTTTTAGGTGGTCTAATTCTTCAGAAAAGCAAAGCCTTTCATTTAGTTTTCGTCTTGGTAGGTGATGCACTGCATTTTACTTGGAAACTTGTTTGTTTCAGCTCCAGCTGAAAAGATAAAAAAAATCTTAACTCAAGACCACTTACATTCAAATAAATGTAATTTTCTAATGCGAATGATGTTTGTTAATTTGTATATCTCCAATAATCAAAGTAGGACAAATAGATTTTACAGCTTTCCTGAAGCGCCCTTTTTGCAGTGTTTTCCGAGAGGCAATAAACAAAGTCAATGTCTTTCTGGACTACGTCACCTCGAAAGGAAAGACTTTCCTGTCCTGGAGCTACCTCGATTTTTTCTACTTTCACTCTATCTCCTCAGTCAGATCTCAGCGGGAGGCCATCTCGAATGACCCCGGATGACTGATCTATATCCCATGAAAGAGGCTGCAGAATAAATGGCGTCCCCTGCTCATTTACCAAGCAGCTGAGATCGATGGCAGCCGATCAAAGATGGAGATAAAACAGGACTGGTCAATCGCTACAGACCCTTTGATGTCGACTCAAGGTCACCTAATTAAGGCAATGCTTTATATTATAGTATTATAATATTATAGTTTCTGGATTTCTGTGAGAAACACACATGTTGCTCTGAAACGTACAAGGTGATTAGTGGAGCTTCCATTATGAAAAGTCTTAGATAGTAAATAGTTACGCTGCACTATTAACCATCTGTGCTCGCAGAGTAGATTATGTAGCCTGGGGAGCTACCAAGATCTCAGTGTAATCTGCATGTTTCTGACAAGTACCCTGTGAGTATCCTTGTTTAGCCTCTGTAGAATTACCCTCATATAACACTGTGTGTGTGTGTGTGTTTCGTAGTCATTACATTAAATGGATTGCAAAGCATTCCTGAGAGCATTTTCCTCTTAAAAGTCTGAGAGTTGTCCTCATTTTATGGTCTGATGTGAGTGGTTTCATGAGCGTGCTGGGAGTGAACTGACCCTCCCTGCTGCCATGAACGAGACTCCTACCATGAAGCAGCAGAGGAACAGCAGAAGCTGGATATCAATGTAAATGGCGCATTATCTCTGTGACATCTTATTCTATTGACAAAAGCTGATCCATTACAGTTAACTGCTCCAGCATTTTCATGTATAGACAGGTTTCAGTCCAGCTTTCGTGACTGAGCTGAACTCCATAGTAGTCTGTTTTTCTAAAAATCTTTAAGACAAATCTTTTCACTTCCTTGGCATATAGATCACTTGTGGTCTTGATCAGTGCAAACTACAGAAACACAACATTATAAAAGTTAAAATTTAGTTTGTATTTATCATTATTCCTACTGAGAATATTAATAATAACATAAGAGGGCTGCCATATAGCTTGCTGAGTTAAGGCGTTACCATATAGACGCAGGTCGCCAGCAGCGGTCATGAGTTCAAGTCTGGCATGTCATTCTCCTCTATTTCCCCTTTCACCCTGTCTCTCTCTATCAATAAAGAAAATGGGAAAAACTCCCCCCAAAAAATACTTTATTTATACTTTTATTAATATGACAGTGATGAATCTGTATGAATCTCATACATGAATTGATAATAACCTAATTTTACGCATGATCCATGATGATGAATGATGATCAGGTGCCAAAAAAAGAAATGCATGCTGAAATTGGCATGTTTTTAATATACGCAATTGTAGCAAATGAAAGCAAATACATGCCTTCACCTTCCACATTTCTGCAAGTGTATATATGTGCCTTACATTTCATGATTTAACCAAGATTCCTGAGGGTCCATGCGAAGCCCCCTGTGGACGTTTGCGTGCACCTCGAACTTTGTGACTGCATGGACTGTCTGCACAGCAAAACTGTGTACAAATGATGCTTAAAAGAAATGCTAGTTTTGAGGAGAGACTGTACGAGGAGGTGCATCCACACCTATCAAATTTTTCAGAGAAGTAACTGAAGTAATCACTACAGGACTCTGGAGTTGCTTTGACTTGTGCATGCTTTCCATCACTGGAGCCCAAACACACTAGTAAGCACTAAATTCTGCAGAAATCCTGTGCTGTGTCCACACACTTCAGGAAGAATCACATTGTTATGGTGCTACAGCCCAATCTGTAACTAACAAAGTCACAGCCAGCTTTTCATTAACTTCCATGGGAGTCCTGTTTTCTTTTCTGTGTTTGACATGAGGAGGAATTTGACCTTCCATGATTTGCTTGGCAGAAAACATTCTTTTTTAAAAACTAGAGATCACATAGTTTGTATAGTGCAGAGGAAGCAGTTATGCAGGGATGGTTGAAAGCAATGCAGAGAAATAACACCTCATTACTGTTATTACATATGGTCGTAAAAAATATTTTAAAAATTGAAAATATGGGGCAATAACAACAACATACACTGGCATCTTTTAGTAATTTCACCACTGGATTAAGTCATATTGTATTTAGGAAAATATCAAAAATCTGTTGGATTAGTATTCAGTGAGCGTCTCACTTGTTTCAAAAGAATCGAGGATCAAAATATGTCACTACAGATATGTTTGGTTTGAACAGGACATACATTTGTTATGTTTAGATATTGTTTTTTGTGCCTTGTTCCTTCCTTGGCTGGTCACATAGAAGAGATGGCTGTTTATTGTGATGATGTAAGAATTTGGTTATGGGAGCAACAAGCTTTTTACCTTCATATCAGGGACTCTTAACAAACTCACCCTTCTCACACAGTGACTGCATACAAAAGTAAATGTCTTTTGTGCAACATATGGGTCATTAATTGCTTTAAATGCACTAAGATGAATACAGAATGTCACATACAGTCTTTTAGTGTTGAAAATCTTGAACTTTCAAAATGATATCTTTTGAGGAAGTTGTTTTGAACTTGAAGATGTGTTTTTCACTTGATGCACTTGGTTTGAAAATGATTTATGATCTCAACAGAGCTGAAATGATCAAATACTGAAAGAGCTTTTCCGGCCCGAGGTATTCAGCCATATCTCACAGCAGCACTACCTCAGGCCTTGTGAAACAATTGAAAATGGGTTAAAATAAATTAAAAGACAGAATACAGGTTTTGTCCATGCCCTCAAAAATGACACATAGTCACATTTGCCGATCTGACACCCCTATCTGTAGCACTGCATCCTTTATCTGAACCTCTACAAATTACAATATAGTTATAGTTTTATAATGTGACACCCCTGAAGTTAATTGAAGTAAGTGATTAGTTATAATAAGGAACATCCTAGTTTTGGTTCTAACTCCTGCTTTGTTTAGGTTAGAGGTTTTTTGTTAAAATGGTTGAAGTAATAAGTTAAGGAACCATGGTTTTACCTGGGCAGGAATGTCTCTCAGTGTTTTGTTGAGCCATCCATCCACCCCAGCCTCCTTCTTACAAGACTGTACCACACATTGACAACATCATGTGACATCCTTCTTTGCATCCATCATAATTACTGTGCCCATCAGAGAACTTGTACATTGCTGGACGGCAAGGCAAGTTTATTAGTAAAGCACCTTTCAAATAGAAGGTGTTTTATTTAAAACATAATAAAGTATTAAGACATGGTCTAGATACTATGAAGACTTGGGTTTTCCCATTGTCTATGTGTAAGTGGATGTCATTCAAGACCTTAACAAGAGCAGTCTCTGTGTTGTGTTGTGTACAGCAATCTAATGATTCCAATAAAAACTGGGTGGTTTAAGATAAGCCTTAAACTGTTGAGGGTCTAGATCAGGGATGTTCAAACTTTTTTCCCTAAGGGCCACATACAGAAAAATATACAAAGGACTGGGCCACTTACTAGAGGTGAGGTCTACTGCCTCAGTTCTAATGCATAAATGTTAGTAAAATCAATCAAATGCAGGTAAATCATGTTTGAGCAAGCTAGCTATCATTTGCTTAACCTTCTCTCTTCGCTGCTCGTCGCCAGTGTAGGACGTGAAGGCCTGATGTTTCATAATGTCGTACATGAGGGGTGGACTGGCCATCTGGCATACCGGGCACTTGCCCGGTGAGTCGGTGTCTAGTGGGGACCGGTCAACAGGTTTTTTGGGTTTTTCTCCCCACATAATTTGCCGGCCAGTTGTCTAGTTGTGTGGCTGACTGGCCATTCGGCACAGCCCATCGACACATCCCATTGGTTAACTGTCAGTCAGGGCAGAGTCAGAAACTCACTTGCGATCTTGCGTCTCTTTGGTTCTGCCATTTCTGGTGACCCTCAGCAATTTTTTTCTTTGATTGCTTGCTTTGTATAGATGCTACCTTGTTCAAGACAGATGCTCCACCTAGTGTTATAACTAAGAACTACAATACAGTTACGTGCAAATATTGTGTGCGGGCCATAATCCCCTATATTTTTAGTCTTTGATACGGGCCGATTAAAAATGGATGGCGGGTCGCATTTGGCCCTCGGGCCGTAGTTTGGACACCCCTGGTCTAGATTGTCCTTTTTTAGGAGCAACTTGTCTAACAACAATCTATGCGGAAGAGATTAATAGCAGCAGTGTTGACAATTTTAGTATTATTTTATTTTAGACTATTAGTTCTGGTGCCATACAGTCAAAAACACTTGGAAAAGTGGCAGAATGTCAAGGCAGCAGTAGGAGGATTTCAGATGAAGGTTATATGGTTAATAGGATCAGATTGTTGCTAAGTGAAGTGGCTTTAAAGACCCCCTCTGATGAAAATTAGGTTTTTAACCTTGTTAACATGTCCATATGGTGTTTTTATATGCAAAAAAAAGACAAACTAAGCAGTCAACACCATAGCTGAGCATTTCCACCTTGAAACTGTAGTGATGACAGTCTCAGAAACACAGACTTACACACCCAGGGTTTCATATGTAACAAACCTACGAAATCAACCCTGTCAACTTCCATGGCGGGGTTTTATGTACAGAGGAGAAGTAGGGAAGAGAAGGGTGTTAAATGTGTTTGCAGGGTTGCAAAAGGAGAAATTGTGAGCATTTATCTGACATTAGCAACACATTATAAGCTGTAGTCAACTTGAGGGCTCATGTTATCAATCACTATTACCTTGCTAACATTGTGGAGATAATTGTGATTCATCAGCTTGTGCATAACTGTACAATTTGTTCTTCTTTTTGTTATTCAGAATCGGCTGGATAGAGATCAGGTCTAATTTGCATATTCACAGACTGTATATAAAAGATGGACGTAATGACCATGACATTGCCTGGAGTCTGAAGTCCACCAACTTGCCATCACCATCTTAGTCTTTTGAAAGCAGACATAATGAGCAAGGAATAGATCTAACAGGAAACTCAAGGACACTGCATTCCCATATGTTAGCAATCTATCAATCATGAAGTAGCCACACCTCATAAAACACACTTTGCTTTATTGTGTGTTTTACTCTAAATGGGACCATGGCTTACCAAATGAACAGCATGCTGTATTGAAGGAGACTTGAATCTAGAGACTGAGACTGAAAACTTAATATTAAAATAGTTACTGAGGTAAAAGACCAAGGGAGAAAAAGAGCAGTTTTCTCATATTCTACGCAGTCTGCCATTTTTTGCAAACAGAGGGGTCGCCCCCTGCTGGCTGTTAGAAACCAGGCACAGACTATATTGGCTTCACTTTTGAGACACGGAGGATATGTTCATCTTTCATATACAGTCTATGATCTGCACGATTAAAATGAACCAAAAGTAAATAAGGAATTATTTAAATTTTAGAAAACACATCAGTTTGATGGGCAGAGATGAGTTTTAAGGGGTTTAATCAATACTAGAGGAAGGATTTTAAGTGGACAAAAGAAGACGGGAAGGAAGGAATGAAGAAGGAAGAAGACCTTAAACCTGACATGGAGAAAGTGACTTTACTTAATTTAATAATAATAATTAATGATCACTGCGATTTATTGCTGTATTAAATAGCTAAACATTTAGTGGATAATGATGCAGAGGAGTCTGTCAACTTGTCAACAGTCATGCATGCTTTTTTATTTCCTCGGAACATGAATATTTTGTGGGTTGTTTAGCACTCAATGATGCTGTCACTCTGCTTTGGAGGACAGTCTTGCGTTGCACAACACTCAGACTTTATGTTTCAACTCTGTGCTCAAAGTTGAGTTCTAAAATTCAGATGTGGTCTTCTTTGTTAGTGACTTTCAATGAGCAACAACCCACAACAGCTGTCTGCAACAAAACACGAATGATGGACAAAAAGGACAAAACAGATTATTGTGCTCACCAGAAAGCAATTCTATTAAACTGACATTATTGGCACTGTCGCCTATCTGAATCGAGGGCAGAAGAAGCATTATGATGTTATAGTAATAGAAATGTTTCAGGGATGAGGGTAGGATCACACACACACACACACACACACACAAACACACACACCACAGTTACAGTACACTCTGTATTTCTACAAGTGTGTCACAGTAGACTGCAGAAAAGTAAGAGCCTAAGTGTGAAGAATTCTAAAGCATGTCAGAAAAGAAAAATGTTAATGTTAGCTGTGGAGCATGCGGAGTCAGCCCCCATTACTCTTTGGTGGATACAGTAGGGGAGGTCCTGCAGTGTGGTACAGGAAGCTGTGACCTTTCTAGGAAGCCCGGGCACTAAATCACTGTCTGTGCTGCAACGTTTCCATGTAGGCTAAGATAAAGTGGACAGCTCTATCTGGGGATCTGCCTCAGTGACTCCTGAGACCCATCTCATTAATTGCTGGGGCAGCAGATGCAGGGGCAGTCACCTTTGGTTAGAATAATCTGGATTTCCAGTTTAACAAAAGAGCTGACCAAACAGATTCAGCTGCAGAATTGTCTGCCTCTAAAAAGTTGTATCCAGGAGCTGCATGTTCTTGAATTCATCACTTCCCAATAGGGATGGGTATCGTTAAGATTTTATCGGTACTACTACTGATACCGATACTGCTTATCGATCCGGTACTTTAACGGTATTCTTATCTGTACTTATTTTTTAGTTTTTTTATAATAACATTTTTAAAAAATATAAAAAAAAGATCAATCAAGCAATCTTTTGAACAAATCACCTTT
>OMNN01032218.1:0-12851 GCA_900302755.1 Chromis chromis | reverse complement strand
GGAACAAAGACCCAGTTCAGTTCAGTTCAGAAAACTTTATTTATCCCAGAAGGGCAATTCGGTTTGCAGCCGCCACTGTGAAGGATAAGACGTTGGACACGTAGAACGCCCCCTTGCCTCAGCTGGTGTTCAGGTAAGCCCACTTTAAGCTCACATAAAAATATTATGTAATTGTGTATTTATATTGTTATTTTGTGAATATGACATTCATTAAAGTTGCTAGCCCCGACCGGATGTACTGGTATAGGTGAAGAGGCAAGATGCTGACTCATAATTGCTTAGTAACGTTAAGTCACAGGCTCGATTAGCAAACGCCATTGCTAGATAGCTAGGTTTTTCCAGCACATGAACAATCCCCGTCTGTTTAATAAATTAGCGTTGAATTCGGGAAAGGATCGGGTAACGTTAGTTAGCGTTAGCTGTTAGTAGCCGGAGGGCTTCGGTGTTAGTTAGCTGGTGTTAGCTTGTGGCGGAGCTAGCGGTTAGCCGGCGCAGCTAGCGGTTAGCCGGCGGAGTTAGCGGTTAGCCTGCAGCTAACAAAGGGAGTCGCTGAGTTTAAGTGTCTTTATTTAACACGGCCCGTTGTACGAGTTTATCATGGTTCTGTACTGGCTATGGGTTATTGTTGGTGTGTTCGTAGTGAAAATAAAGCTAATATACGCCTCAGGACGAGGCTGAAGTTGGCTTCCGATTTTCAGCTTCCGATTCGGGAGTTAAGGGAAACTTAAGTTCAACGGGTGAACGCTGGATCCTGTTTATTATGCCTCATAATTATATGATTGCGTGTTTAACATTAAAGGTAACACTTTAAAACGTTTCCAGAGAGGATAAAGACTCTTAAAAATACAGTTTCTGATTTGTGAAACCTTTACTCTATTTGTGAAAATGCAAAAAGGGACATTTCACCACATTTTTTTGCACCTAGACCGTATTAGACCGGGTCCTGATCCAAAACCACAAGACTTAGACTTTTCAAATCTGGTCTAGTTTATCCCAGAGAGGATGAAGAGTTTCTGATTTGTGAAACTTTTATTCTATTTGTAAAAATGCAAAATAATAAAAAACACAATTAAGAGCCATAAAATATCATTTTAAAAAAACAACCATATTTATTATGAATGGAATCTTAAATAAATCAAGCTATGCCAGCTGACACCCTCCAGAAAAGAGGCTGACTGATATGTTTTTTTGAGGTTTGATACCGTTTTCTACGAGGCTTATTGTTATTTCTGGAGTGATATAATATATTAAAAACCCCATCTGCAAATACCTCTGACTGTAATATGTAAAACGAAATGAATCTCAATTTTTGATGCTGGCTTTATCCAAATTAATGCAAATTAGGGCTATTTTTTTAAATTTATTTTTAGATTTTTATTGTAAGTATTGTATAGGGGAAGTTAAAGTTGTTAGCTGTTAGCTAAAGACTGGCCTCATTACCTGTAGTGTTTGCCCTTAAATTAAGTTTAACTAATTATTACCAACCATGTTATGTATATTTAAATAGTGTATTTATTAAATATATAGTAAATTGCACTACTAACCATCAGTTCTAGTGGTATTTCCAGCAGTAGGGGTGTGTGGGAGGGGAGGCGGTGCAAACAAAGCTGTTAGCTCCTGCGTTAAATTTTAACGTTAGCTAACGTTTTCCGTGACGGTAAACGAACTGCCGCTAGCCGACAAGCTACCTAGCTCGAAGCGCACACTTCACACCCGCGTACATTTAAGTTAACCATTTCACAACCGTACATTCAAGTAAAACATACTATTTGTGAATTAACTGTTAATAAATGTAGTTAGTTTCTCCTAGCCGTGCTCCCTTGATCCTCCTCCTCCTCATGAGCTGAGCTAGTGCTACCTGCTAACGCCCCCCACCTACCCCAACTCCAACGAAGACTCAGGCCCAACGACTTCTACCATGTATTATATAATTAATATTCAGACGTGTGTTGCGTTGTTTACTACACGCTGTATGGCTGCCTTACATCCAAACCAAACGTGTAAATATGATAATTAAACATTAAACGCGTCAGTTAGTAGCCACGAAGTGCTCCGCTCCAGCACATAGCCGGAGCCCCTTTTCCGTGCCACTAACGAACCACGACCGTCTTGTTTGTTTGTCTCTTCGGCGTGTGAGCAGCAGACCTCGGACTGAAGCTGAAAACACACTCGGGGCAGCACACCAGTCCGTATACAGCGACTCTACGAGGAAACATCGGCCTTTAAGAGTGTGTTATGCTCGCTATTAAAACTTACCCACTCTATTGTGTCTGGACCTCCGCCACAGTCGAGGCTGGTGCCTGTCGCCCTCTGCGGAACGGAAGTAGCCTACCGCGGCTGCAGTGGGCTGAACGGCACCGGTCCTCCTCTGGAAACAGCTCAGCCTACACCGCGTGTGTTTCACTCACATTAAATCATCTCTGTACATTCATTTATTCCCTTTAATGCTCCTGTGTGGGTTCAACATGCTGCACACGTGACACGTTGGCTTCACGTGTGGTTCGAGCTTGTGAACTTTAAATTACGAGGCTTTAATATTTTATTTCAGGGCCCTAAATATATAAATAACAACCCGTGTGTGATAAATAAATCACTAGATTTCACAGACAGTAGTTCCACATTTCAAAACACTCTAAATTTATTATGTGACAACCAGTATGTGGCTACATGTCATCCCTGTCATCATTTAAAGCAGATAATCCGCAAAGTGAGCTGCTTTGTTTACTACTGTATAGTCAGAGATTTATTGAACAGATCTTCAGCTATGACTAAACTGCTGCATCACCAGCCACAGAAACTGAAAAATACACTTAAACTGACCACATGCCTCATCTAAGAATTACTCATGAGGTACGAGAATAATAGGGCAGTGAGTTGGAAATATTTATTGCATGCAGCAGCCTGAGAGCACATTTTCAGTTTCAAAAGGTTAATGGGGATAGTTTGTGTTGTTGTGTTAAAGGCCATCAGTTGTCAGCACTTTCTGCTTTCATTATGCACAACCAACATTTCAAAACCTCATTATTTGGTCTGTATCTGGTGCAATTAGTAGTAAATGATACATTAATAGATTTGCAAGGTGTAAACAGTGCACTGGAACAGTTAATGGCCCATAAAGTGCTCTGTGGAGTTACCTACTGGTGAGTGCACAAGTTTTAAAGGTTAATTGGGTTATTTTACTGCTTTGACAGTCGAACATTTCAACATTTAAGTCTTGCTTTATAGTTTTTATCATGACTTTTTACATTAAAGAAAATGCTTGTTTCAACACGACTGAAGTTGTCATATCACGTTATGACGTTCTTGAGACATTTTTGATGACAGGTGTGAGGCTTTTGAGACATTTGTCATGACATACCACAGTATGACGTTTTTGAGATATTTTTGACCACATAATGTGTTCCTAATTCATGCAGCCATTTCCCCATTTCTGGAGGCTGATGCCTAACCCAGTAGATGCTAGAGGACAGAGATAATTTAATTTTAAAACATAGGCTTTTCCACTTTACATGTAAATTTTAACATCAGGCTTTTTTCTTTACACGGCTTAACTTTATCAATATTCGGCAATTTTAATCACAAAGTGGAGTTGCTACATATGTGGTGTGGCGGTGTGAGGCTACACATTTTTTCTACATATATTTATGTTTCCACGTATGAGGCTATATAATATAAATTTTTTTCGCTACACTATATATATTTCCATAGCCTTAGAAAGTAGCAGAAATGTGCAAAAAGTAGTTTCGAATGCATTTTTATCCCAATAAAACATAACTCAGTCAACTAATTAGCACATGTAGGGCAGTATGCAAGTGTACAGCCTTTGCAGATATATTTCTTCCACCCGAGAGCCTGTCTATTCCCGCATTGCTACACCTTGGGTCAGATCTGGTCACAGGCAGTGCACTCCGCCAGAGAAGACCACATGTCTTGTCATGTTTATGTCTGCTACTGATTGATCCTAGACAGAACAAAAGCATTCTCACATTTTTGTGGTGTGTAACTGACTCTGTGACTGGGATTTCAACTCAATTTTAATATCGAAGACAATATCAGTACCTTTTCTTGTACAACTAACATGGAAATATGAACAAAGGCAACATTTCACTTTTTCCAATGTTAGGGTCAATCTAGGAAAAGTCATCAAATTTCGAGTTGAAAAAACATCATTTAGGGGATTTTTTTCTCTGCTGTTAAACACAGTGGCGGGTCATTTTGACCCGAAGACACGGTTGTTAGCACCGTCGCCTCACAGTTATAAGATCCCTGGTTCGCGTCCCGGTTAGGACGCCTTGGATCTTTCTGTGTGGAGTTTGCATGTTCTCCCTGTGCATGCCTAGGTTTTCACTCCAGCTTCCTCCCACAGTCCAAAAACATGCTGAGGTTAACTGATTATTCTAAACTGTCTGTAGGTGTGAATCTGAGTGTGCTGGGTTGTCTGTCTCTATGTGTAGCCCTGTGATAGGCTGGCGACCCTGCCTTCGCCTTACAGAGCCTACAGAGGATTAAGGGGTGTATAGATAATGGATGGATAGTGCTCCAATACATTATCTTGGGCATAAGAACAACATGACATAGTTTTAAGACCCCACAAAGGCTAATTTGCTGGATTTTACCATAACCCTCTCCTCTAATCTTTGGCAAAAGAAAAAAAAATTCATCCACCGTTGTTATTTCAGCACCAATTAATGCAGACACGGAGACTTTAGCCAGCTTGGCAGGCAGCCTCCTGGCTATTGTCTTAGAGGCTAATGGCTACATTATTATTCATGCATCTCACCGGCCAATCAGAAGATTTAATCAGGATCCTAACTGGAATCTGTAAAAACAAAAAAAACAAAGCAAAGGACCAATGCAGCTCTTGTTCAATTGAAAAGGATTAAAAGCTTTTGTTGTATGACTAATTTATGACGCCAAAATGGCACACTGCCAAAACATATTGTGTTCAGTGAAGGACTACAAATGCTCCCATCAGGGACATTCTTTCTGTTTTGATAACCACCTTAAATTTTTCTGCACCAAAGCTCAGTAACTTTTAGAACATTTCTATTTCCCCTGTAAATACTGGAACCTGTCAAGAAGCAGAGGGAGAGTTTCAGGAAATATTTTATTGCTACAAATAAGCCTGTATTGCAATTGAAATTGGATAGTGTTATTTTTTATTTTTTGCACAATGTGTGCAGTAAAAGTTAAGTTTGTGAGGCTGAACTTGGGCACAGCAGCGATTTGAGTTAATGTTAAAATAAAATAATTTTCAAAATTTTTTGCAGGAAGGGGGTTTGCCATGTTTAGATCCCAACATAACTTTTGCTAATAAGCACTAAACAGCTTGAAGCTCATGGGAATGGCATTAGTTTTCCAAGCGCTGGCAAGAAATTTCACTTGAAAACACAAATCCAGCCTTATGGTGGCATAAGAGTCATTAGGTTTTATCATATGGGTACCACACTAAGAATCTAAACCATCCGGTAGATGGTGAATATTTTAATGAATATGTGAATATTTTGTGTCCCTGGTGCTCGTGGCACTACAGGAAAAATCCGGGGACCAACAAAGTTAGTATGATTTATCACCTGGGAGCCTGGGTTTACATTAAAGTCATGCATAATAGACATTTTGTTTATCAAATAGCCAGAGAGGTAAAAACTCAATCCAGGAAAAACCAGGGAAACACACACATATCAAGTGGCAGTTTACATCCATCTCCCCTTCTGTTTCGGAGTTACTGGATGGTGGTGAATAATGAAAAGTAATTTTTGCAGACCTTTTAGGTATATGATATGTCATCACATCATCATTTCATCCTATTAGACATTTTTTGTGAAATCTTGTCATAATTAGTGTATGAATTCTTGAGTTAGGGACAGTGTTTTTGATTTCTGTATTAAATTCTGCACTGGGCATAAATTCACTGCTGCAGTCTGGAAAATGGGCTGCTCAACTATTTATTATAAAAAAGCACAACAATAAATTCCCTCTACAACCCACAAATGGCTGTCTGTGAGGAAAAAAATGCAACACAACTGTAACAAATCAGTAGTTTGTCCTGTGCTGTCAAAGTAAGCCTCAGTTATCACTCCAGCATTCAAATCTCAAGCCATGTTAGATACTAAGGATAGTTTAGTCGAGGTATCTTTATGTAACATTGACAGTAGTTATGAGATGCAACTCTAGTAATATTATTGTGTGTGTAGCCCTGTACTGGTCTTCGCCTCGGGTGGTATGCAGCACATCTGATAACTAGAATGGCACCAAGCCATGAAAAGCCATGCAATCAAGAATACTTCCACTAGTAGCTTTTCTACTATGGAAATATTATTCCCGCTTCCTCATTTAACTTCATGATCCTGCAAACATGACCTCAGAACTGTGATACAGCTCCCTACTAACCGTAAATGTCTCATATCTGGATCATTGCCACAACAGAATCACTTCTTATAAAGGTCCGTCTATCTACAAACTCCTATTGAGATCCATTCATGAGTTTCTTTGACAACCTGCTGACTTGGGGAGTAACAGATAAAAACCTCGCACCTCTTTGATGTCAGGTAATAAAAAGCTCCAAGATATGGCACCACACCCAGCTGAAGCAGATACTGTGGCTGATAAGAAGTATTTTAAAGCTGATGCTTCCGACTGTTTTATAGTGAGGCTTGTGTTTATGTGTGTGCGAGACATGAGCAGTCCAGCTGTGAGCGACTGAATGAATGGAAGATCGCTGAAAACGTGTAAATATTTAAGGATGTAGAGGCTGCAGTTAAACACAAGTCGCAGACAGAGCAGAGCGTTTTCTCACAAGCCAACCACAGTGTGTTTTATTGGGTGCTTCAGTAATACAAGTGCACAACAAACCACTCTGCAATTGCAGAGGTGGCGGGTAGCCAGTAAATATACAAGTCCTGCCTCTTTCACAGGCAGACCTATACTTTTGTGGTCTGCCTCAAAAGCCTTTGAAAAAATACATACAGTACAAACAAAATCAGAGGAAGTTAAAAAGCATGAAGGATCCATTTACGCAAATCTTCCTGTTCCATGCAGATAACATACTGATGACAAATACAAAAAAACTAAACAAAACAAGGAAAACAAAGTAAAAGCATATTCTGCATGTTTGTTCCAGGTGCCACTAAGAAAATGAGAATACATACTGTATAGCTGGAGGACAATGCGTATGATAATTATAATATTCTGTGTTTTTTCTCCAATACAATACTTCCAACATTCAGATATTGGAAAATAAAAATCCCAATCTACTCTTTGTATAAAAAAGAAGCTTTCAAGTCAACAAGGAACAAAGGACTTTTTTTTTGTTTAGTTTGATTTTTTTGTTTTTGTTTTTACACAGAAAAGGTAGTTAAAATGGGGAGGAGAAAGAGGAGGAGGAAGAGGATGGCGACAGGAGGGCAGGTTTACCGTTGCACTTAGTGAGTGTGCTTTGACAGACTAAGGGTGAGAGAGGTAGAGAGAGGTTCAGTGACGGGTGGGGGAGGTAAAGGAGGGGGTGGTCCGCGGCAGGGAGTCTATGTGGCGTATCTCTTCGTCCATTGTTTGGCTATTCTGTCATGCTCTGTTCTGTTGGTCAGGTACTGTGTGGCGATGCTTCCCACCAGAGGGTCGGCTGAAACGAACAAAGACACACAGAAAAAATGTGTAAATCACAGGACAGTATAATCACTCGCTCTCAGCTGGGCAGGAATCACAAATGGCAACACAGAGACCCAAAACATTTGCATCTTCTCAGGCAGAGACTGGATAAATGTCTGTACATCCGAGCAGTGGGTGGAAGAATCATTCAGATCCTTTACTCAAGTGAAAGTACCAATACCACGGTTTTAAAATAATCCACAGACCTGCTTTCAAATCCTACTTAACTAGAAGCACAGGAGTATTAGCAGCAAATGTGCTTGTTCCATTACTATATACGACATGGTCAATACTGAATCAACAATATGGAGGATGAAAAATGAAGTATGAATATTTAAAAGAATACATTTTGGTAACGAAAATGAGTTAAATTAATGCCTTCCACTTCTCTCTTTTTTTTTTTTTTACCCATTTTTAAGTTATAAAATCAGGTTCTCTATTTTTATTACCTCCGCCAAGGAGGTTACGTTTTTGCTGGCGTTTATCTGCCTGTCTGTATGTTTGTTTGTTTTTTTGTTTGTTAGCAAGATAACTTGAAAAGTTATGAACGGATTTTAATGAAATTTTCAGGAAATGTTGATAAGGGGACAAGGAACATATGATTAAATATTGGTGATGTTGTGGATTCCCAAAAATGAGAAAATGCCGTTCGTGGAAATCACAATATGGGTGGAAATGAGCTGTGTTACTGGCCTGAGCCTGCTCGTTTAAGTGCGGTGGCTTATGGGTAATGTAGTAGTAGTAGATGAAGAGAAGTCCGTTGTGTGTATGTCCCGCCTGGCACTTGTGCTGTACTCTTTTACCGTGTCTGTAACAAATAAACGGATCCAGTTCCAAGGTTTACTGCCTCCCATGCTGCCTGTTTTGATAGCGGCCCAGACGGCTTGTTACCAGCACAAAACAAGCTAACACAGTGGTGTTGTTTACTGTGGTATACGCCACGGAGCTGAGAAGGTAACAGCTGCTTGGCGGAGGTCTGAGCTCTCCGAGTGCTTTTCTAGTTTTATTTTAGCATTTATATATTTAATAATACTTTAGTCGTTTTTCAACCTCCATGACTAAACAGCGTTTTGCTGTTGCAGCTAGTGAAGGAGAGTTTATTTGCAGTTTATTCTCTTGGTCAGGCCCTTCTAAAAGGTCACCAGATAAATGTGGAGGGTCATGAGATGATTAATGGGAGAGGAAGGAGGGAAAAAACAACCATCTGATCAACAAATTCATGTTCATATTTTTGTGGCCTTTTTCTCTGATTTTTCATTTTGGGAAACAGCATTTATTTAAATGAAACCACATGAAGATTAGATTGGAATTCACTTTTTATTGTGACTGTTAACGACTCACATATGTGACGAGTCCCAACTGGATCCTATTTTTTAGCAACTTAGTACATCTTACTGTAATATTTATCTGAAAATAACTTAAAGCTAAAATGGTCAAATAAAAGTAGAGGAGTAATAATTACAACATTATCCTCCGAAATGTATTGAAATAGAAGAGGCATAAAATCAAAGTACTCAGTTGAAGTACAGGTACCTCAAAAAAGTTCTTAAGTACTTGAGGAAATGTTATTAATTACTTCCACCACTGCAATGGTGGAGGTGTTAAAATGTCTTCTTCTTCAACAAGCTCAAGTTATTGTTCTGCATATCAGGTCTTTAAAAGTGAATTTAAAGTCCAGTCTGTCATTTTTATTTATACCTTTTATTAGCATGTATCTAGTTAGATTATCTGAATGACATCTGATCCTTGGGCCATTGCATTTACTGCTTTCTCGGTAATAATAAGCTTTGTCACCACCTCCATTCTGCTGCATTGTGATTGGATCTCATTATGCAAATTAATTAGGCTGGGCAGGGGGAGGTGGTGTCTCAGGTTAATGGGAGTAATGCCACTGATGAGTGTGATCCATCTTTAAAATGAGAAAATACTTCTACTACTTGGAGCAGTAATCAATGACTTCCTATAATCAATTAAGAGCAATGAATGACACTGGTCATAATAGAGATGATCAGGCTTCTTGTTTTCCAGATATGCTATCCAGACACAGACTGTATTTACACTGAGCATTAACTTGCCGTTCTGTACATGGAGGTTTTATCTAGACAAGCATATTAATGCAGGTGTAAAGGAAAACATTATGATTGGAATGTTGTCAGACTGGAGATCTGAGCTCACTCGAGGAAACACATCCACTCAGCAACTGGAAATATCATCTACTATAACTACATTTTTTCCTGCTAACATAAACAAACCCAGTAAAAGCTACAAGCAGCAGATGCAGTTAACAGATCTACCCTCACAAGATGTCATTTAACAATGAATAACACAGATCCACAGTGTAGATTCATAGACCTGGATGGTGCTATGTTTGTATTTAAGTCCACAAAGCTTGTTGAACTAACACCGATATTGAGATCAGATCAATGTGGAAAATAATCAGATAATGAGAATGTGAAAGACAACAGTAAAATTAGCTGTCACGTGGCACTTATAGTAAATTTGTTATTTGAAAGCATAGTTTTCATGTTCAAATTCAAGCATTGTCAGGGTTCTCCCAAGTTGACCAAAGTAAGGGGAGAGAGAAACAATGTAGGGGGAGAACGAGTGCAACCCCCACCAGCCGCCGACATAGCTGCGGTTCGGGAGGCGGACAAAGACCCGACGGAAAGGACTGGCGAGGACATGCTAACACTGTCGGACTCTGACGATGAACACCCTGAGGAGTGAGATCGAAGTGCCAAGCGGGAGATGGAGTAGTGTTTTGCGGACTCTAGTAAAGTTGTCCGTCCGTCCCCCCACCCCTCCTGCCGCACAAGCTGAACATTCGGATATTCTTCATTAATTGGACCCGAATATCCGGAGCACAGAAATTGCCGGACCAGCCCTAGGTAGCCGGCGTCATCATGATGACTAGCCGGAGAAAATCGCCGGCCCTTTGGGAGAACCCTGCTTGTATACATTTGTTTAATTGTCACACTACCCAGAACTAATCAAGAAAAAGCAACATATGAGAGAAGAAGTGTTCAGACTCTACTGAGTATGGACTGTTAGATATGTACTGGATCAAACATAAAATGTTTGGTATTAATGGATGCAGATGTAGTATTTGTCCTATCAGGATTTATGTTTTACGTCTTGGCTCTAAGGGTCTGTGTTTGTATATTTGTTTACAAGGGTGAAATATCACTTAGAGCATTATTTATATGAGGTGTTTTTTTCTTATGTTTGACTGATGTCTTGGTTTATTTTTATATCTGGAGGATGCAGTCTTTAGATGATGGTGGTTGACATGCTGGAATGTTTGGTTTGTTGTTAGTTAATGGATGTAAAAAAATCCCACGAGGGATTGGCAATGTAAACGACATGAAAATAAAATATTCATTCATTCGACATAAATGCTATTCAGTTTCATCTACCAGTCCACACTGTAAGAAGTGTTTCCTGGGGGACAGATGGAGTTTTCATTTTATTTTGCAGACCTTCAGTAGACCTGATTATACTGTCTCAAATTCAACTCAGTAATTACTTAAATATGTTAAATGTAAAGAGGAGCAGCAGCGGCTTTATAGAGACTGGGGGAAAAGACCTAAAGAAACTCGTAAAACTAATATAAACCCACCAAGTAGCAAAGTCTATTTTCCGTAAAAGGCCGACTTCTATTATGCTCACTAACTTGCTGCATGTTAGACAGCACAAAAATACCCATTTTCTTCACAAGGTCCTGAGTTTTCTTGCCTGCACTCGTTCCCCTCCCATCTGTTCACACTTTCAGCTGCTTAACAGTGGAAGATGGTGCTTTAACAGAGTGAGCAGCAATGACAAGACGACATTTAGTTGTCATGCCAAAAAACAAATGACAAATCTGTTATTTTCTTACAGTATCTTACGTGATAATATTTGTTTTTATTAAACACTGCGGGTCACTTGCTCTTTTCGGCTGTGAAAATGTGGTTTTGTTATTTACAACTTTAGGCCAGCAGCTGTGCCAAAGATCTGTCAGTGTTAGACCGCCTTGGGAAACGCTGAGGGTTTGAATTGGTCGTGGCTTACTTAATATACCGTTAATAGTCTGGAAATATAATTCTGACTGTGTCAACTTGTAATCTAACTTTCAAGTAAAAATAAATGCTACATTCAAAGCAGAAATACTGCTCTCTCTCTCTCTCTGGCTTCCTACTCCAGCCCCCATCTACGTCACAGTAATAATAAACAGGATTAAACAAACTGCATGCATTGAGATGTTGTGTCCTACCTGGGTTACAGTCTGTGAGCAGGGAGCAGATGGACAGCAGCACCTTGGAGATGGTGAGGGCGGGGCTCCAGTTGTCCTTCAGGATGTCCAGACAGATCACCCCCTGACTGTTGATGTTGCAGTGATAGATCCTCGTGCGAAAGGTTACCTGCAGACACAAAAACACTGCAGTTTAGAAATGTAGGAGTTTGGAAGCGGAAGGTTCTCAAGTGTTGTCTACTCAACATTTACTTGGAACCATTTCCTCAGAAAGAGAACACCGTACCGGATAAATAATTTACAAATATTTACAGGCCTATAAATGCTTAACCCTTTAAGTCCTAGTGCGTCATCGGCGACACATTTGGGCAAGCGCACTATGGAATACCGTAAATGTCACCGTTTGTGCTATCGGAAAAAAATCCAACGGTTTCCGAAAGCTGAGGCATTGCGCTTTACAGCCAATATGGAGTCATTACGGTAATTTCATTCGTCCCCCCCCCCAGGAATCCGCTGGATGAAATTACCGTAAAATTACCGTAATGACACTATATTGGCTGTAAAGCGCAACGAAAAAATGGGCACCAGCACTCACAGGACATTTCCTTACCTTTTTGTAATTAAAATAAGAAAAAAAGACCAGGTGGACATTTTGAGGCTCAGGTCTTAAAGGGTTAAATACAACCAATGAACAACAAACATCAGTAAGAAAGTAAGAAATATTAGGACTACTTTGACATTTGAGCTTCTTTTCATGTCTTCTCATGCGCCTCTAAAGTGTTTTAAATCAACTATTAGGTGATTAATAAGTCTGTATCTTTAAGTATATTATGCAGTATTCAACCAAGCTGTATGAGCTTTTATTCGAATGTGGAACTAACAATTGTACATATTGTGCTATAATTATACATGTTGGATGCCAAACAACATCTGGCAAAGGCATCCCTGATGAAAATGGACCTTCTGACTAATTTGG
>OMNN01032216.1:0-12035 GCA_900302755.1 Chromis chromis | reverse complement strand
AGCCTACATAGTAATGCTAATGAATACTTAAATGATCCTTATCACTTTGTAATCCACTTTATTCTCTTTTGACTTCTCTAATTTTATAAGTATGCTTGTGTGCTGCTCGAGTGGGTTCTGGGTGTCTGGACCCTGAACAGAGAATTCAATTCAAGACAGCAGTTATCTGGCTAAAACTCATTCACTTTAAAACTACATTTTCACTTGTAAAGCGTTTGGCTGCGTGTATGTTCGAGCAGCAGGTTGCATTGATAGGGCTAACACCTTTGTCTTGTATGTGAATCCATCTGCCAGCACCCCTGAGCTTTGTTCAGAACTTTAACCTCCATGTATTTTTGGTCTGACACCAGTTTTTGAAATGTCTTGTTCTGCCAGACCGTCTGATGGCTGTCTGAGTCGATTTGTCAGGAACACCCGGAGTGAAGCGATAACAAACTGCATGCTAACTCCCCCTGTTTGAAAAAAATCTCTCTCTCTCTAACAAGGCATACAGACCCATACCTAGAGAGTTAGCGCTTCACGTCTTCGACAAATAGACTTACACCTCTCCCTCCATCTCCCACTCTAGCAGAGCTCAGGGAAGGCAGACAACCATCTACTTCCCTCCATCTCTCTATATTAAATCGACCAATCAGGGGGTGTCAGTCATGCATTCCAGCTCGCAGCTGACAAGTTGGCAGTTGCGATGCAAGAGCGGTTCATTCATTCCGATGACACTCTGCCAATATCTGTACGGTGGAAGCCGCACATCTCTGCCTTTTTGCTCTTAGTCAGTGGAAACTGATTCACAGGCAGGCAGGGAGGGAGAGAGAGGGGCACCGAACCGAACAGAATTAAAAGCTTTGACTGTAAGTTTTCAGATCCAGGGTGTCTGACTTGCCAGTTTGAAGTGTGACTGATTACGCAGGAGGAAAGTTTACAGAGGAAACAGCTTGTCTTCCTGCCAGCAGAGCTCAATCTTTAATGTCTGTAGATGCAGGTCTTATTGATAGCGAAGCGTAATAGTGTGCTTGTGTGTTTTGACTTGTTGTTGAAACTTGGGGGCATATTGATGTAGCCAGGAGGGTGCTGAGCCAGAGCAAGGGTTGCTCACTGGGCATGAACTGTTACCGGAGGGGGCCCTTTGGGGCTCCAGACCATCACCAATAATCACAAACACAACCACCATGACATCAATTCACAGTCTTCTACATTCAAAGATAAACAGCAATGCTTTCGTTCCTTCAGCTTGTTGTGAACCCTTTCATTGTCACATTTATTGACACTTCTAATGAGCGGCTGTCATGAAAATCACTTCAACAATTTTCTCAGTGCTGGATTCACCTGGTTCAAAACATGATGGCTGTATAGGGCTTCTTACCAAGAATAACTCGAGTAAAATAAAACCTTCTGTAACATATAGAAATATTGTAAACAACTCTGACTTTCAACTTTTAGAGTTTACTTTCTGCTTCACAGATGTGGGCAGAGTCACAACCCGTAAGTCCTTGGAGTATTAGCTGTGAAGCTGTGCAATAAAAAAAAAAGCCAACAACATCCAAATAACACCTATTCTAAAACGTATGCATCTAAATGCTGATAATTGTGTTTTTCCACACAGAGTGTTTTTTAGAATCCACGATGAGTTTAGATGCTTTGCCTTTAATGAGAGACCTGTCCCAAGTGGGTCAAAGCATTCTGGGTAAAACAGCTAATTAAGTGGCAATTAACCAGCGCTGTCTGCCAGAAAACTAAACATAGTCAGGGCAATTTAGTTGGAATGTACCCAAATGTTGCTTGTTAGTCCAACCACCACAGCATTAGCTGAAAAAAAATCACACACAGAGATTCTTATTTTCCCTGAAATTAGATTAGAAAATTACAAAAGACCACTAGTCTTTGACTTTACTCTTCTAAAATGATAAATGATTGCGAATCAGGTCAAACAAGGGTATGAAGGAAGGGAATGTAAGAAAGAAAGAGACTGGATGCAGAGAAGGCAATGCATGAGATGCATGTTTTGTCTTAAGTGGGATACATATGGGCCTTAACACTGGGTGACAGAGTGTGTGATGTTTTCCTATCTTTCATTATCAGGCAGCCAGCCTGGCCACCAGGCATTACCTGTTGATGACCGAGTGGACCGCCAACCTGATGGACAGATGGATGGGATCGTTGATGAATGTCTGGCAGGTGCTTTGTCAGTGTGGAAGGCAATCTAAAACCCAGGGAGAGGGAAGAAACCACTTAGACTTCAGGGACACCACCTTAACATCTCTTACACCCCTCAAAATCCCACATGCCCCCACCTCACCCAAACCCCCGCTTGCAATCAGATTACAGTGTTACACTTGGTATTAATGAGGCTGCTTTACAATGCTTTTGTCACCTACAATGGCAGGCTGTGTCGCTTCAATATCAGCTGGGTCTAATTTAGAAAAATGCCCACAGAGGAGGTCAATCTCCTCTCTCATACGCGATGACTGATAGATCCAATACCTCTGGAATCAGATAAAACTTTGACAAATGGCCCCACGCCGGCCTGAGCGGTGTTGGGGAGGACGGCAGGGAGCCGGGGAGTTGCTGTGTCCACGGCCAGCCTTGTCCCTCTATCCCATCACACCAGCTCTGGCTTTGATCAATGGGGCCACAGTTCAGACACACACACATACTGAGACAGGTCCTAGGCCCGTCATCCCATGATTAAAAGGCCGAGAGGATATTGCTTTCCTACCATTCACCCTACCTAAAAAAAAAAAAAAAAAAAAACTTCATAAAACTAAGACGGCAGCATCTTCCCTACACTTTGTTCCCCTCGCTCTCTTATTCCTGTGTTTTTCTTGCTACATGCAAATTCGAATCGATTAGAAAGAGAGTAGACGCTAAGTAATATGAGGTATTTCACCTTCCTCCTCCTCGTGTCGTCTCCTACAGAGCTAAGGGAAAAGAATCCCTCTCCTCTACTTGTTATTTTCCATCTACCTTCAGCCACAGGACACCCGCAGCCCTCACCTTGCATTAATCACAACCCGGCTGATAAATCAACCACCGATTAGCATGATAGATAGCCTAAAATGTAAATACAACCACACATTGCTAATTGACCCTCCTCTACCTGGAGACACATCTGTAGCTGCTATTTCAATGAGGAGGATAACTTTGGCCTGGAAGCCATGACTCTCAATCATTACAGAGATGTAGAGTTATCATCTGCTTGTGAATCGTTCTCCTTGTACGCTTTCTCTTTCGATTTTTCCTCCAGCTTTCTATCCCCCTGTGTATGCTGATTTATACATTTCTTTTGTGGAAAAAAAAGAAAAAGGCAAAGCTATCTTAACAGAAATACATACTAAGACACACACACACACACACACACACACACACACACATGCACGCGCACGCCTCAATGCTGTCCATTATAACAGATGATATGAAAGGCAGTTAAAGGGTTCAAAGGCTATTGATCAGCCAGAGGAATCAACTGACAACTCGTAGACACAAACCACAGAGGAGCATGTGCATACACACTTACCCACAGCAGTCACAACACGCATGAACACACACACACACACACACACACACACACACACACACACACACACACACACATTCACACCCTAATTGGAATTACCTATTACATAATCCTATCCCTTCCTTTAACCCTTTAAGTTGTCGTGCATCTTCGGCGACACGTTTGGGCAAGCACACTTTGGAATACCATAATTATGTCACGGTTTGCACTATTGGAAAAAATCCCACGGATTCCTGGGGGGGTACGAATGAAATTACCGTAATGACACTATATTGGCTGTAAAGTGCATCGTCGTTGCGCTTTACAGCCAATATAGTATCATTACGGTAATTTCATTCAGATACGGTAATTTCATTCGGATACGAATGTCGTTGCGCTTTACAGCTAATATAGTGTCATTACGGTAATTTCATTCGGATACGAATTAAATTCCGATACGAACGTCGTTGCGCTTTACAGCCAATATAGTGTCATTACGGTAATTTCATTCAGCTACGGTAATTTCATTCGGATACGAATGTCGTTGCGCTTTACAGCTAATATAGTGTCATTACGGTAATTTCATTCGGATACGAATTAAATTCCGATACGAACGTCGTTGCGCTTTACAGCCAATATGGTGTCATTACGGTATTTTCATTTGGATACGAATTAAATTACCGTAATGACACTATATTGGCTGTAAAGCGCTACGTCCAGGCGGACATTTTGAGGCCCAGGTCTTTTTTTTATTTTTTATTTTTTTAACCTTTATTTAACCAGGAAAGTCCCATTGAGATTAAAAACCTCTTTTTCAAGGGAGTCCTGGCCAAGAGGCAGCAAAAGATACTGTTACATACAAATACATAACAAACACATTATCTTCACCTGTCAGTGGTCATAATGTTGTGGCTGATCGGTGTATAACTGACGTTGTGGACAAAATGGGCAAGCTGTTTCCCCTCATTTCGAATCTGGATGCTAAACTAAGGTAACATAACAGTCTCCTGCACTAAAATAACCTTTTGCCTCTACTTGATATTCTGAGATCACCAGAGAGAAGCAGTCTGTGGTGAATCAAGTACCTAACACTTCCTCAGGCTTCAGTTCTTGCACCTGATCCTGTAGTAAATAAAGGGAATAACTTTCTAGAAAATGACATCTACTAAATTACCACAGCTGTTACTGTTAACTAGTGTAAACAACCGAAGAAACACATAGCATAGTTTTATTTTGAATGTCTACGTTTCCCTTTTCCACCGTTTTGCCACAGTTTTAACCTCTCGTTCATTGCCAGTCCTGCACACTGACCCAGGTAAGTGAAGCAGGCAGACAAAGTAGTAAACAGCACCGTACAGATTTTTGCCAGTTCTAATTGGGACGTTGGCATCAAAAGCGAACTTTATCCACTCAGCTCATCTGTCCGCTAAGCCTGGAGGCCCTTGAAGCAATTTATGCCTGTCTGTGCAGGCAACGACCGAGCAGTTCCCGCGTTCAGCTCTCAGCTTCGACATAATGGTAAAAAATGATGCCGCACCTTCGCAAAGGTAGTTCGTAACCCATGTTTGGAGGTACCCAGATGGGGCAGCAGTATAATTCTAATTATTACTTGATGTAGGAGGGGAAGTCAAATCTAAACTTGTTGAATAAAATGTTTTCTGACCTTCACAGCCCACAAAAACAAACTGAGTTGTCTTTTTTTTTTTTTTTTTTTCATAATATGTCCCCTTTAACAGCAGCTCATGTTGCTCACACTGGCAGTGGAGTAATTAATTATTAAAATTGTCTCAGAGGGGAAAAGGTGATCATAAACCAACCTAGATAGACAGCATGTCACCATTCATATATAGCTTTTAAACAGCATAATCTCCTTCTCTTTGCTGGCATTTCTATGTGAATAAGTACACGCAGTATGTGAGATTATTAACATTTACATGTTATGCCCTGAAGAAGTCCTGAGCTCGTGTCATTTGACCATAACACCTGGAAGGAATGGTTGATCTAATTAATCATCATCAAGCCTTTGCTGCCCCGAGATATTCTCGTGTTATTACTGCTGCGTCATTGAAATGTCACTCTCTACAAGCTTACCAGCACTTTTGTGCATATAATGTTTCTTACACGGTAAACAGGAGAAAACACGGAGACTAATGAGTTGATATGAGGTCAGTGTCGGAGAGCGGATGGAGTTTCTGCAAAGGTTAGACACTGTACTGATATAGTGAGCTCTAAATAACAGTATCTCAATGAAAAATAATTTTGTGGGTTTTTCATCCAGTCAAAAATTCAAAATATAGGTCTGTATATGTCTCTGGTAGATTTTTTAAAAGTTTTTATCAGGGGTGTCAAACATACGGCCCGTGGGCCAAAAGCGGCCCGCCAGAGGGTCCAAACTGGCCCGCGGGATGACTTTGCAAAGTGTAAAAATTATAGAGAAGACTGCAAATTGTAATTTTATAAAACTGTAAATTTTAAATAATTCCTAGATCTTGACCAGTTGTTTTGATCATAAAGTAAAATACCATATTGTTCAGTTCCAGATACCTGTGACTAAATGTTTTGTGCCTGTGATCTGTAAGTTGTAAAGCACATGTGTAAATGATAAACTGAGGCATAATATTGTTGAAACTGCATTTATTTTCCTTAAGAAATTGAACAAAAATAAGTGCATGAACATTTCAGAATGTATTTTTTTGCACTAAAAAGGGGGGAAATTTGGAGTTGTCGTTATTTTTGGTAATTATGCTATGATTTTACTGGTCCAGCCCACTTGAGATCAAATTGGGCTGTATATGGCCCCAGAACTAAAATGAATTTGACACCCCTGCTTTAAATGATTCACTTATTACTGCATACTTGTGATTTTTTCCCAAAAAAATTCTGCTTTTGTTTGAGCTCTACAAACACTGAAGGTTTTACCACAGCGAAACATAAGCTCTCTGTAAATGACAATGTGTCCCCCGGTGAAAGACTGAGGTCTGGGCTGCCTCCTCTGCCTCACTATCACAGGAGATACTGTACAGTAGCAATCAATAGCACTGAGCAAACATCAGAGTTTTTTTATTATCTACAAGGCCCTGACTCTATCCACCACTGAAGTGACTAATCTAATTGGAGCCGACACAGACTCCCCAGCTGTGCTGGGCTGCCAAAGAAAGAGAGAAGACAGAGATGTCAGGGAGATCTTCATAAATCAATAGTCAGTCACAGACAATTTTACTTCCTTCTATCCATCCATGCATCCACAGCCTCTGTCTAAAACAGTGTACTTAGCCTGTTCCTCTCACAAGTCATCACGTCACTTCTAACAGCTGAAGCCATTGTTTCTATTTTCTCCTGCACATGCTATAGTAAGCCTGTTCAATGGTCTGCATCCACCCTGCTGTTAAACTAGGCCAAAAGACTATATGTGGAAAGTACCAGTGGTGCTATCAAGCCCACAGATTCTCCACAAGACTCAGCAACACACTCACATTTAGAAGTATGACTCAACGAGGGCAGCACAAGGAGCACATGCGCTAATGTTTTGGACTAAAGCTGGAATATCTGTGAGAAAAACACCCCAGAAAACTGTGCTGAAAGCCTGTTATTCATAGCAGTGGAAGTCAGGAATAATATTGTGAGTAAGAAAATTAGAACTACTTTACTCTGATATCCATCCTGGCTGGAAAAGATGGAGGAGCTCTCATACCGAGCAGACAGTGTTAATTACGCTAGTATGAATTATTCAGCCTCTAAACGATTCAGTGAAATATAAATGCCTCCGGTCAATAGTTGCCAACACTTGAGAAGACTTTGGACTCCCTCTGGGGGGATTCCAGAGCCAGTGATGGGCTGCATCTTATATGCCAGACCACAAAATGACACCAGAGTTAAATCTTCAGCTGGCACGCTGAATCAGCCCCCTTCAACACTGATTGCATCATCGTCTTGAGTATCGATCGGCCATATTGAATGATTAGGAAAGGGTCTAAAAAGAAAAAGTCTTCAAAGTTGGTATAAAGTCAGGTGATCTTCAACCTTACTGGAAATATCTTTATAGTTGCTTATTCTAATGTAAAACTAGGATAGGATAGGTGGACATTATACTCATAAGTCATAGTGTGTAATAGCAATCAGTTATAGAATAAACTAGAGGATGTCCAAGCTTATTTCAGAATAACTGGATTCTTTTGGTTCTTGTCTCAGGTGTGCATCTAAAAAACATAAACTCTTAAGCCTAAGAAAAAAAGATGAAAAGACGAACCCTGAGATAAGAAACTCAGAGTTTTCGGTTCCAGAGCAGCTGGTCAGAGTTTTTTCAATCAACTCTGAGTACGTCCACTTGGAGTTGAGCACGTACTTGGTGAATGAAAAAGCCATCATCGGTTCAAGATCCCATACTACAGTTCACCATGGCAATGGGTAAATAGAAAGCAGAGCCTCCATTTTAATCCAGTGGAGCTGAAATATGAATGTGTGACAAAGCTGCACATCAGCAGTGAGTTAACACCACAGACTGGGATTAACATTTTACACTCATTCATCATTCAGGATTTCCTAAACTACTGGAATCTGACTGTAGATTATACATTTAATATTTAAATGCATTCAGCTGTGACAGGCAGCAAATAAAACATACATTTATTGACCTGCAATTATTACCTCATAGACTGACAGTAATCATGACTTTGGTTATTTGCAGGTGAAAAGGCATCCAGGGTAAAACTGACTCTATTTCAACATACGGTAAACATAGATATAGTGAAATTGCTGAGACAAGTTAAGTCTATCTGCAGCCTGTATTCAAAACCTCTTTTCAGCTGCACTCAGAAATATTCTGATGAAATCATAAGAAATATGATAATGACAAATGATTAATTATAGACTCATGCTGATGTAACTTCAAAGCTAAACACAGTTTGTGTTGTTGTTGTTGTTGTATTTAAAACAGGGTGAGGGTATAGTAAAATTACCTGACTGACAAACTGGCAATTGTCCACAGAATCACATACTTTCCACTAAACCTGCTTTCTTGAATACAGCCCGGGTGGGACTTAAATGTCCGTGACTGATACAAAAATGTGTCAATCTTTTATTCTATTTTTTTGTCGCTCTGATTATCACACATTTGTGATTGTTTGCAAGACTGATTCAAAAATAAAGAGGAAACCTATAGTCAAATATTCCTATACACTATACTGTTTACTCACATATTCACTCATCTGTTTGCTTCAACTGATGGTGGCACAAAACACTGGTGGTGTTTTGTGTCTCTGGCTCTAAGGCTCTGCTGCCATGAAGCATGTGATTGGATACATGATCCTATTACCAGACTATTGCTGCATGTACGGAGGTGTATGTCCGCCATCTTGTGGTGTGAAGTTCAAAGTACATTTTGTCAACTCATAGCATTTCTTTGGCCCGGTCTCCACACAGTTCAGGAGAGAGTTATTCCAAAAAGAAGGCAGACTAAAGCCGGACTGGTTTATTGTCAGGATGGTAGTTAACTTCTGTGAACTGCTTGTGCATTAGAGAAACCTGAGCCTAAGACACAGATCACATCATTTCACAAGAAGGAGTGAGATTTTAAAGTATAGCTTTAATGAAGAATTTAATTATTTAAACCATTATACTATTATATGTCTATTATAAATAGGAAAAGTGGACTTAATGGGCTAATAATCCAATTTTGTGTAGTCCCCAATTAGCTTAATGAGTTGACGTTCCCTACTTATGATGCTTTAAATACAGCATTATTAAAAATACATATATAAAATGAATATTTTCTTAAACTACATGTTTTGTGTTTGTTGGTTTTATTACCTGTTTGTTTTTAGTTTTTATCTGTTGTTTTAATATTGAGAGTATCAAACAGAATTTTGTTGTACAATGACAATAAAGTGATTTGATTGACTGATTGATTGATAAATGTCAATTTATAAATTTTTTTAATATTAATTTAAAATCTCGTAAATCGACAAAAAAATATCTTTGCAAAATCAATTCATCCTGAGGCTTACGTGTAAATGAGTAAAAGCAAATGTGATGACAAAATCAATTTAGAATATTGGCCCTGATTTGACCTAGTTCGCAGATGGGAACATTTGCTCAACCTGAGAACTGTCCTGGGACGTGGGGTAAAATCAGGGCATAAGTCATGACAGACAGAATTTTAGTTTTCTGAGCCCCATTCTGAACAAAACATCATCTCTCTAACTGTTGATCTAACCGGACTGATAAACTGTTTAATCCTCCATTCTTATATTCCACAGTGTACAAATAAACATACATGTACTCCAGAGGAAATCCCCAGTGGCCTTTTGTGCATGTTGATGTTGACACACTAGTTTTCCCAGTCTGTGTTTTTCTCTGAACAAACACACAACTAATTGTGAGTCATGTGCAAACACAGATTTTGTACTTTGGAGTGATGGCCCAGTGTGTTTCTGTCAGGATGTCACAGAAGTTTGGAATGGAACTGGTCTCTTTGTTTCTTTTGTTTTTGGACTTTCAGATGGGCTCCGGAGGTATTGTGAGATTTTCTATGATGCTCGTATATTATTGCTGTCCAGCTTGAGGTTTATTTTAGTTGTGAAGCCTTCCCCGTGTTACGTAGCTCTTGTAGTGTTGTAAGTAAATGTGACAGGTACTTTTTTATTTACCTCTAATCTATATATTTGTTGTTGTGACCTGTGAAATGAAAACTCTGTAGCTCCAGCTCCAGCTCCTGCTCCGGCTGCAGGCCCGGTGTTTCTCTCCGGTCAGGCTGCCGACAGCCTTCTGCGGAGACACAAGCGTTATAACACTGGTGTGTTTGAGGAGTTTCTGGAGGGCAACTTGGAGAGAGAATGTATGGAGGAAGCATGTGACCTGGAAGAAGCCAGAGAGACCTTTGAGAACGATGAAAAGACGGTGAGTATTTGTTTATTTGGGTATTATTTTCCATATATCATCTTCTTTGTTGGCTGCATTTACCAGTGGCTTTACTCTGCATTGTAGATGGAGTTCTGGGCAAGATATGTAGGTACGTTTAATTAATTTTTCCTGGAATAATCTTATCTGTGGTTACATCCGAATGTTAACCTATGCTTATTATATTACCATTACAATGCCAGGACCTCTTATCATTACTAATTTTGAAGCTAAATTAGATAAGGCCTGTACATCATCTTGCAACAGAGGCTTGCTTTTATCTAAAGAATGTTATTAGATGACTGTGTTTGCATTTCCTCAGATGGAAATCAGTGCAAGTCAAAGCCATGTCTGAACGAGGGGTCATGCAAAGACCAAATTGGCTACTACACTTGCACATGTGTGTCTGGATTCACCGGCAGGAACTGTGAGATCGGTAAGTCAATGTCCTGTGGCTGGATTTAAAGATATAATCGAACAAAATTAGTTTTTTTCGCAACATGACCCAAATTTGCTGAGAATATGATATCGCACCTGATCAGATCACAGTCTCAAAGGATAAAAGGCCAGATGCCTTTTATTTTGTTCTCCTTGTTGCTAAATGAAATCAGTGGCTCACACCCCAGCATCTGTCTGGTTTTAGATTCCAAAATTAGATTGTGTTTCTTTTTTGGATATTCTAAAAACAGCAGTTGAAATGGCCTCTCTGTGATCAGGGACTGCATTTACCTGAAATACACTTTTTTACGTAACACATGGTTGGTATTTTTTTTTGAAGGAAGGTATTTCAAGTCCATCTTAAAATAACAGTGAAACAAGTTTTGCTTGCTATAATAATTCCTCCTGTTCACACTGGTTAGTAAGGGTCCATCCCAAATGTGTTTCCAGTCTAAGTGATGGGGAACAAAATGTACAGCCTGAGTTCTGTGCGAAAATGCATTTTAGAGATTTTCTGAAGTACAAGTCTTCACAGTTTGTGGACGTCCCCTAGAGTTACAGTTCTTTCTTTGTGTAACTATCCCTTTGTGATTTAAGAAAAATAACTCTTCGTACATCTAATTCATATGACAGGTACATATGAGATGGATGAGTGTTTCCAAAAGTTTCAGATAGACTCCCACGCTGTCCAACTTGCAAAATACATTTATGACTCCAGAATCTGTGCAGCAGTAATGTGTGCGTATACACCGATCAGCCACAACATTATGACCACTGACAGGTGAAGTGAATAACATTGATCATATTGGTACTATGTGGTGTTCTGCTGGAAAACCTTGGATTTTGGCATCTGTGTTGATGAGACTTAGACACCCAAATAAACATTGTCCCAGAACAAGCACACTCCCTCATGCTAATGGAAATCCCAAATATCACTGGCCTACCCCCACAGGAAAATGCACCCCACCACATGGCAGAAACATCAAACAATCAGGAACATCTTGAGGAATATGACAATGACCCAAGATGTTGATTTGACCTCCAAACTTCCTAGACCCCATTCTGATCAAGCATCAACAGGATGCAGTGGAACAAGACTGATTGACAGAGGCCCCACTGCACAACCCAGAGTACCCAAAGGATCCACTCCCAGCATCCTGGCACCAGACCCCATAGGACACCCTGAGAGGTCCTCTTGTCCATGCCCAATGGT
>OMNN01032214.1:0-12232 GCA_900302755.1 Chromis chromis | reverse complement strand
TTGAGCCTGACCAAGAAAACAAGACTTGTTAATCAAAATGTTTAGTCCTCTGAGAGAGCAACACGTCACGATAGTTTGAGTTCAGTTTGGACTCATTGTGTGCATTAATGCCTGTACAATACCTGAGTCAAGTAGGGTAGGGTAGGTCATTCAAGCAAAGTGAACCGAGTCGGCTGTCCATTGTTTCACTGTGGCATAAGATGGAGCATCATTTCCTAATGTGTTAACCATGTCTTCATGGATTACCTCGGGAGACATGCCCCTTCAGGGACAGGTACTGTATCACAGCACGGTCACCAACTCGGTTCATTTTGCTTGAATGACCTACCCTACCCTACTTGACTCAGGTATTGTACATGCACTAATGCCCACAATGAGTCCAAATTGAACTCAAACTATTGCGACATGTTGCTCTCAGAGTACTAAACATTTTGATTAACAAGTCTTGTTTTCTTGGTCAGGCTCAAAACTTATCAATCACCCTTCGTACTAAATTAATTTGGGAAATATGCTTTCTTAAAATGAGAAGATACCACTTCCACCTCTGTGTGCCGAGTTTAAAGCAGAACTCGACTGATATATCGGTTGGCCGACATTGTCCTGTCTCAGATATATCTTTATCTGCATATATGTCGTCCAATGTGGAATCTTTTTTTTTCTTTATGGTACAAAATATAATACAGGAAAAGATGCTTGGATAATTAAGAAAGTCCTCACACATACGATACTCTCAACTCTGTCTGCAGCAGATGTAGCTGAGCACGCAGTGGTGCGGAGTCAAGTGGTGTCCTCATAATCAATTTCTAACTAGTCTGTGAAATACACTGCTGGAAAGAACTGAAGAAGCCTCTTGGATGAGAGGGGAAATGTCTTCAAGAACCTTAAAGAGAAGTACGGTTGCTTTGTACTGAAGCTCCTGGGATTACCATGACCTGAAAGACTGGGAATGTACACAGACAATGACCCCTTAGTTTTCCTTTCTCAATATTACTAATATATATATATATAAATAAATATAAATAATATTGGTCAATATCAAACATCTAGTATCAAGTAGCATCTAGTCTGAAGGTATAATTGGCAAAACGTTAGCTTAGCTTAGCATCAAGGCTAGAAAGTGGTGAGAATAGCAGGTCTGGCTCTATCAAAAAAGTAACAAAATGTACCTTTAAAGATGACAAACGAACACAACATTCTTTTTTTTTTAAAAGGACTAAATATGGATTCTCCTGGGGTTTTTTCATCACCAAGACGTTACTGTCCGCGAGACAGTCCAGCTCATGCAGCCACATGTAGTTTTCACACTCTGGTTTTTTGCATGAATCACACAAACAAAACACAGTGTGCCAATCAGTGATCTTAAGAGGTGCTGGTACACAGATTCTGTTACCTTTTTTTGCTGATTCCAGTCTTTATGCTAAGCTAACCATCTCTTGGCTGCAGCTTCATAATTACAGTGCAGAGCAGTATCAGTCTTATTCAACTCTCAACATCAAAGCAAATAAGCAGATTTCCTACATTTGTATCCACAGACGCAAAGGATTTAATATTTCCGTCTTCTCATATATGAGGAATTTATTTCTGTTTTATGTCACTGTAAACTGATCATCTCTTTTCAGCCGACTTTAATGTGGGTTCTGGGAAATTATGGGCATTTCAACCCTATTTTTTACATTTTATGGGCATAATAATCAAAAAAGGAACTGACATTTAAAAAAAAAAACATATAATGAAATAATAATTAGTTGCAGAGCGGCTGATGCCATTATTTGAACGGCTGTTTCCGCTGTGAGCCAAAACCCCGCTGCAGATGACAGATAGCATGGGAGCAGCGCTGCAGTCTAATGGCTTTTGATTTAGGTTACCTTTGTATTTAGACGGATTAGCAGAACGTGGATTACAGACGCACAAAATACTCTGTTTGCATACTAAGTTACACAGCATAAAACAGCAACGTCGCTCGTGTCCGCTGTGACATTCTCACGTGGCACTCCTTGAGTTTAAAGATCAAGAGGCCACAGCTGGCGGCTTGTGGTGCCCTCGTTTTTTTACGCCCACGATGCTGCAGAAGATCAAACCACTGGCGTTTAACGGGAAACAGATAAATGGCCGCATGATGTTGTTGTGACCAGCAGCTATGGGAAAGTTCAGGGCAAGTGCCGGGCTACTTCACTGACACAGATTTACCACTCTCGCTTGCAGTAGGAAGATTTCCTCCCTCCTTATAGCTATATGAACCCTCACCAGGCCAGACAGACTAATTGGGATCCTGCATGACGCAACCTTTGACCCCGAGCTCACCTAAGTAGACGACCTCGTCCAACGGTGAGGTGGCTATCTTTGGAAGATAAACATTGGGATTAAAGGCAGTGTGGTTGAGAGGAGAGGGGGAGGAGGTGGGCAGGGCTGGAGAAGGACGCTGTTCCAGTTGTGGCAGATAGTAGGTCAGAGGAGCTAACAGATGGCCAGGAAACTCCCTTCCTCCCTCCCCTCTGCTGCTGCAGCCGCCTGGGATGTCCTACAAAAGCTCTGTGGGCCGCTAGCTCCAGCCACTCACCAGCTAACAGATTGTGTTTGTGCCTATAAAGAGCACGCACTTCAGGACTGCAAAGGGGTATTAAAGGCAGCCTCTAAGTGAAAACTACCATTTTACAATCGCTGTTGTCATGCCAGCGAAAGGAAGAGATGGTGAAATGATAGAGCAGCCACGGAGGCCTCTGCTCTGCTGCCATCTTCGCTGCCCTCAGGCTACATTGTGATTGGGTTTAACGCTGCGGTGTTAACTAGCAACTCTGTGACCCCCCGCTGCCCACAGCAGCACGTCAACTGCTGCGTCTCTTCCTCTCTCCTCTCCGAAAACAGATCTAATTTTGGATTTGGCCAATAGGACGTGTGGAGGCGGTGCCGTCGGTTTCTTACAACACAAATAGTGTGTTTTCCACTCTCCCTGCATTCTCCACCAAACCCAACTTTCCATCATTTCCGTGCTATTCCTGCCACTATTTCAACTGTTTTCTGGCACGCGAGATTCACTGCCACTCTCCGTTTCTACCTTAAAGTGAATTAAGTTGAGAAATGGCTGCACATGCTGCGATTAATCCAGTGTTCTGGATGCTTTATCAAGCTGTCAAATTTAAGCATATGTGGCACTTTTTTCTCTCAACGGTTTAATGACACCGCCGTTAATTGCTTTCCCCACCGCCACAGGTTAAACAAGCAGCAGGTAATTGCTTCTAAATCCTCCTAAAATTGGGGGTTAATCCAGATTCCAGATGTGCGACGCGCAGACAGAAAAAAATAATAAGCATGTGGCCCCGGCTGCCATGACGCTGGACCAGTCGTTTCCGAGCCAATAAAATGGATATTTGTCATAGTAACAGTCGCATGGCACCAATGCCCGAATATTTTGGCAGGACAGTCTTTGGTCAGCAGTCATGTTTAGGCTTAGCGCTGACCCTGTGGAGAGACATGGCAGCATGAGAATAAGGTCAGACACACGGGACTGAACAGCACGACAGTATACGGAATGATATTATGATGTTTTTGATGTTCATTATATTGCATAGTACTATCTACACTACGCACACCTTTTAAAATATTCAAAGTTATCTTCTTCTATTATACTCACTGTATTTAACATTACAATTTATTTAATTTGTATGACTCCTATTCACCATACTAACTTAATGAGGCAATGAAATATTTATATTTCTTAGAGGTTTGGAAGTCATATGGCTTTGCACATAATCACATTTACACAGATCTAGTTTGATTCCCTTTTATTTTGCATACTTCCTTTTATCCACAGCCTTCCACCCACATCTTTCTCTTTACCTTTTGAGATGCTGTCATTTCAAAGGAGGCTGGGATGTTCTGTATTTTTCTTACTGTCAACAACAAGCCTAATACAGTTTATTCCTCTGTGCCAAATACCTCTGTTGTGATCCAAAAGCTTTAAACAACAGATACATAAGCATTACCAATAACACTGACGGTCATGTTCCTTTCATTTTACTTTACTTTAAGCAGCAAATATAAAAATAATTCACACTGAAAGCAGTCCCTGACGAATGTACAATTTAAAACCAAAGAAATATTTTGCAGCTAAAATGTTGGTTGGTGTCCCAGACAGTGATAAAGTCTTGAAAGTCAGACTAAATGATACTCCCCTGCACACAGACAGCTGTGGATACCATGGATGCATAGTTGTTATTAGGCCAGAGTTATACTTTACACACTCATGAGTATGTGAGGGTCAGCATGAAGTAAAGTTCATCATCTGCATGATTTTGTGTGAATACACAATGGCACCTTGGTGGACATCCGCATAAAACCCAAAAATTGTGTCCCACATATCATACAATGTCAGTATTGCGCATGCACGGAGTAAGTAGACGCTGATCTACCGTGCATGCATGCAACAGAGTGAGGACTCTGTCGCATGCACGCACAGTAGTATCCAAGTGGTATCCAAGCAGACTTAAAGTGTTATACAACTATGCGTATACAATGTCTACAACTGTCCATGTGTGCATCCACAACATGGTATACTCAAGGCTTAAGGCCAGTGTTATACTTTCCATGTCCGCAACTATGCAGCTGTCCAAAAGACATCAATTCTGTCATCTCCACAAGTCGGTGAAAGTCCAAGTGGACCATTTCGCAAACATTCCCATGCAGCCCAATATTTGTGTCCATGCAGACAGTGCCTGCAGCAATGACACACCAAGGTCAGTGGTGCACAGTATCTATATATGCCCAGAATACATAGATTGCAATCGACTGCTCATGTATGGAATGGAGTTTTCTAAAAGTACTAAAAACTAGTGTAGCAATAACCAAGCATCTGTGGTGTCGTACACGTGTCTGCAAGGTAGTATAATCAAGGTTTGAGGTCAGTGTTAAAATATCTGCATCCACAAGTGCACAAGGGTCCATGTGACAGAAATTTCAGCATCTTTTCAAGCCCCCTAAAGTCCCTTTGCTGTCATCCCCATGCAACGCAAAACTTGAGTTAGCAGCAACAACAAAACAAGGGCAGTGGTCTACTGATCTACTGCGCATGGATGGAGTAGTTTTCCAAGCAGACCAAAAGTAGTATAACAACAACTACACATCCGTGGTTCGTGTTCGCAGCCATCTATGCACATGTCCACAAGGAGGTTTAATCAGTGTTATCATTTCTGTGTTCACAAGTACACGAGGGTCCATATTGATCAATGTGACATAAATTTAATCATCTTGCCAAGTTCCCGAAAGTCCATGTGGAGCCCTTTGCAGACATTGTGACCATGCAGACAGTGCCTGCAGCAACGACACAACAAGAGCGGTAGTGCACAGGCTCAGCAGTAGTTTGCATGCACAGATTACACAGACGCCGATTTGTCTAACTGACACATGTATGGAATGGAGTTTTTCCAAGAGGACAAACAGATAGTGTAGCAACAACTATGCATCTGTGATGTCCTCAACTGTCCATACACCCATCCGTAAGGTAGTACAATCAATTTATAGGACCAGTGTTACACTTTTTGCACCCACAAGTACACATGGGTCCTCCAAAAGTCCATGTGAAGACATATGCAGAGATCCCCATGCAACCCGAAATTTGTGTTTGCAGCAACGACGCAACAAGGGCAGCGGTGCACATGCTTAACAGTAGTTTATATGCGCTGAATATAGATGCCGATTTACTGTGCCCATATGGAAGGGAGTTTTCCAAGCGGACTAAAAAGTAGTATAACAACAATTATGCGTCTGTAGTGGCTGTATGTGTCAATATGCATGTCCGCAAGGTAGTAATTTTAAGGTTTCTGCATCCCCAAGTATGTAAAGGATCCACATGACACACATTCTGCATCTCCTAAGTCCCAGAAAGTCCATGTAGACCCCTTTGCAAACATTCCCATTCAGTAGAGCGCATGTGCAAAATACACTGACTGTGCATGCTTTCAAGAGTTTTGCAAGCAGACTCCAAGGGAACCCAAAAGTAGCATAATAGCAACAACCACACATCTCTAGTGTCTGCAAAGGAGTTTAAACAAGGCCTAATATGTTGTTGGCTTTGGTCTTTTCACTTGTTAAATTAGATTTGTTGACAATAATAAAAACATCTTCATCCTTAATAAATATAGTATCATGGTAACTGTAGAACCAGTAAGACCTACAGAAGGTTAATATAAATCTTCAGCACTTCATACAGAGCAGTCGGAGCCTCAGAGATCACTGCAACCCAGCGTCTGTTATTTTTTTTGGCAGGTTGATGGCAGGTTGGACAGGACGAAATAGCACCCAGACATCATGAGCGAGACGTTGCATAACGTGGCTTGTCGCAGCGACCTGAGCGAGTGGGCACATCACATAGACACTCGCAAAACCCACCACCACTGCGGGGACTGCGAAGTGGGGCAGCGTGACCTTGCTGGTAATCTGTCTGGTCTCCCACCCCTCCTGGCTGTGAGTAATGCTCGGCATGAAACACCGCGAAGCCCTGCCGAGTCGAAGTAACAGACAGTTTGAGGATACCTTAACATATGGTGATGTATTACCACTCCCCTGGGCAATTCCTCACCGGCTGACCTGAACACAAACCAGCAAAAAAGGTTGCATTTAGGGGTGCTGTGCAACCTCAAAAAAAAATTGCCGCTTCTATGTTTGTCAAAATTCAACACCCTCGGTTTATTATAATATAACTGCAGTGACTGTTTGTGTTAATGATACGGTGTGAAAGAAAATCATAGGTGTTCTTGGAGCAGGCTGGCAGGGCTGCTGTTCAGAGTTGCGTAGGCAGCAAAAACCCACGAGGAGGAGTGTGTGATGGCGGTGAGGGGTGGGCATAAAAAGAAAAAAAAAAGTGTAAGAGTAGGCTAGGTGATGAGTGAGCAAGGTGATTCTACCGGCTGCATGAAAAATAAATCTGATTACTTCTGGTTTGGAGGGAGGAGGGAGGGGAACGCAGCAGCACAAATCCAAGCGGAGATTATCCTAAAAAAAAAAGAAAAAAAAAAAGCTCTCCCTGCACAATGGGATAAATAATTAAAAACCACAACATGCCAGGAGGCTACATCATGAGTGATACAGAACGAAAGGCAAAACAAACAAGCGAGACCGAATAAATAAGGCATGAGAGGCAGCTTCCTGTGTTCGACAAGGAGGCGAGGCGAGTCTGTGACGATAACAATGCTGCTATTTTTACTAACAGTAGCAGACTGGTGACAAAGAAGAGCGAGAGAGAGAAAAAAGGGGGGAGAGAAGAAGAAGAAGAAGAAGAAGGAGCGAGAGGAAGAGTGTCAGGAGGAGCAAAAAAAAAAACAAAGACTCCAGTGTGAACTCTACCCGGAGCTGAACTGCTATTTTTTGCGAGGACAGACAGACAGTTCAGTGTGAAACGGGGACAAAGACAGACATGACGTCCGAGCTGCCTTCACCACAACAAGACTTAATTGTGGCCGAAAGCTGAATTGTTGCACTGAAGGGGGGGAAATATGCGCTAAAAATGGGCTCTTCCTCTGTTTGAAACCAAGTGACAGTAAGAGCCGTACAGTCGCATGACATTTGAGCTGCATAATAACGCCCCTCCCATTTGACCTCACACTCCCCCCTCCTAGTCTTTTACTCTCATCCACCCCCCCATCAATCTCCATAACAAAGGCCACAGTGATACAGTGTGAAAGGCCTCAGCAGGGGGTTTATTCTCCAGCGACGGCTTTGGGGTCAAAACAAAATTTGGGCTTTTCATCACAGCGGATGAGTTATGACTTTTTTATCACACCATTCATAAAGCTTCCTCCCTGGATCCACCTTTGATCTCATGAGGATAAAATAATGCGTTTCCTTTTTTGAAAAATTCCTATTACGGTTGCATGAGAGACGCATCGCATGTTTTATATATGATTCAAGGGATTTGCTCAGTGTATTATACTTCAATATTTAGACATATTAGCATGAGTATAATTAGTGCACACATGCACACACAGTGATGCACGTACATTTTTAATGTGCCTCAATTCTAATTTCATAACTCAAATTCAAAATATTTTATTTATTGTGTAGAAATGCAACTAGTTTTTGTTAATTTGCAGACTTATGTTTATATTTTTTCAGTCTTTCCCTGTAAAAATAAAAAAAATAAATAAAAAGCCAAACTGCACTTTTGACTATTTTGCAATCTGCATTGTTTACATGCATGTTTCCATTGTTTAGTAGAGCTGCAACGATTGATTGATTAGTTGTCAACTATTAAATTAAGCGGCAACTATTTAGAAAATCAACTGATCGGTTTGAATCATGTTTTATTGTTTAGATATGCAAGTATATTACAAGCATACTTATGTTCATACTCAGTGTTCTTCAGTCTTTCCATGTAATAATACTGGCCAAACTGCACTCTTGACTAGTTTTGCAATCTGCACTGTTTACATCCATGTTTCCATTTAGTAGAGCCGCAACGATTAATCGATTACTTGGAAACTAATAAATTAAGCGCCAACTATTTTGATAATCGGCTCATCAGTTTGAATCATTTTTTAATAAAAGAAAGTGAAAGTTCTCTGATTGCATCTTCTTAAATTAGAATCACTTCCTCCTCTGTGACAGTAAACTGAATATCTTTGGGTTGTGGACAAAAAAAGACATCATCTTAGGCTTTGACTGACATTTTTCACCAAACAGATTAACTGACAATGAAAATAATTGTCATTTGCAGCTGTATTGTTTGGTAATCTTCTCTGCCGTTTGCTAGACAATTGCTGCATTTCTTGGTGCATTAACATGACCAACTGTTTCTCTGTGCATTGGTTTGTTAGAAACTGTTGGAAATGCTGAATATTTCAACACTTGTGAGCTTATGAATGTACAAAATAGGTTCCTGGTGATCAAAATATTGCTCCACAGCAGCTCTGGATGTCAAAAACTCCCCAGGGTGCCTTTAATTTTCTGTGATGTTTACGGTTTGAAATTTCATATTGTCTTATGGATTGTTTATGGTCCTGAAAACCTATTTTTTCAGTTCTATTTCTCTTACTATGAGCAATGGGAATCCACATAAACACACATTAATCTGCCAAAGCCAGAACACTATTGATTTTACATGAGACATCTCTGCTTTGTCTGATTTAAAGTGACATCGGCAACATAAGAATAAGAAAAAATGCTAACGTAGCAGCGTGACAACAGTCTCTTTAGTTTTTATTGTGAAATATCTCTACTTTACCATTGAAGTCATCTTAGTTAAACTAGATGTGCATTAAAGGAATAGTTTAACATTTAAGGGATGAAGCCAGGCTTTCCAATGCTTAGCTTAGATTAATTGAAGACTGTAGCTTCGTATACATCATGGGAACTTGAATCCAAATTCTCTGGAAGACTGCAAACCATGTATTCCTCAAAAATAACAAACTATTCTTTTAACGTGTGATGTTAATTTCCTTGCACTGGTTCATATCTACAAAAAGTGTTCATTTAAGCTGCAACCCTTGAGTATTTCATTGTCCGTCAATCATTTTCTGGATTAGTCGATTGGTTGTTTGGTTTATAAGATGTCAGAAAATGTCAATCAGTGTTTGCCAAAGCCCATGATGGCATTGTGAAATGTGTTGTTTTGTCCACAACCCAAACATTTTACTGTCATATTGGAGGGAAGAATATATTCAAACTTAAGAACCCAAACTGATTAATCGATTAGTTGTTGGGTCTATAAGATGTCAGAAAAGGGTGAATAATGTTGATATTTAGTTTACCATCACAGAGCAGTAAAGAAACCAGAAAGTATTAAAATTTACGACGAACATTCCTACTTGTTTTCTTAAAAAATTACAGATTAATTGACAGATGTTGGCAACAGTTAATCGATTAATCGTTGCAGCTCTGGTGTTTATGTTAAAGGATTGTGTTAAATATGACAGTATCTGGTTTTTAGCTTTAAAATATTATAATGTTGAGATGTTTCTCAATGAATTAGATCAATAAAATGTCAGAAAATTTGTTTTTTTTTAACACGGCAACCAGTGTTTCCAAAAGCCCAAGATAACATCCTTAAACATCTTGGTCTGTCCATAAATATTCAGTTTACTGTCATAGAGGAGTAGAAAAAACAGAAATATTTACATTTAAGAAGCTGGAATCAGAGGATTTATACCTGTTTTCTTAAAGAAAACTACTTGAACCGATTAATCTGAGCTCAAAATAGTCTGTGATTGATTTGATAGTTGATAGTTTGATAGTTGACAAAGTGTTTATGGAAAAGGATTGTGTGGAAATGATGAAAAATGGCGATCAGTGCTTCCCAAATTCCAAGATGGCAAACGTCTTGTTTTGCCCACAACCCAAAGATATTAATTTGTGTCACAGAGGAGTAAAGAAACCAGAAGATATTCAAATTTAAGAGACTGGAATCAAATGTTTTCTATTTGTTGAACCAAGTAATCGAATGTAAAAATAGTTGGTGATTAATTTAATTTAATGGTGAAAAATGGCGACCAGCGTTTCCCAAAGCCGAGATGACAAACGTCTTGTTTTGCCAGCAGCCCAAAGATATTTAGTTTACCATCATAGAGGAGTAAAGAATGCTGGAATATCAAGCTGTGACAACCAGAAACTGCTGGATGATGTGCAGCCATGAGAAGGCAACAACAGCAACTTCTGCCTTGACCAGTCATGATGTGGGACAGGAGTGCTTAGTCGCCCAAATGGGAAATGTGTGTGATGTACAGTGGCAGGAGTCTGTGTTCGCCTCAGACCTCAAGGCAAAGAAGCCGAGCAGCAAACACTGAGCTCCTCCGGATCATTACACCACCCCCAGACACACAGAGACACTTTAAATCAACTCTTCCTCCTCCTCCTCCTCGTCTGTCCTATTCTCTCATCTCACCGATCCAAGAGTAGATCACAGCCTCTCTCTTTTTTTTCTCACTTCCTCTCCTGCAAAAACACTCAGATCTCTCTAAAACGTCCGTTGACATTTCTTTTTTTCCATCCACTTCTCTAAATAAAACACAGGGATAATTACCGAGGCTCTGCAATTATTTACAGAAGCAGCTCCCAGTGCAGTTTCTAGATAAGCATCTCCACTGGTGGCTCTTTAGGGGCCCATGTGAGCTGCACAGGAGGAATGCTGAGTGTTGGTATAGTGCGCAAAGCCCCGTGTTGGAACAGTAAAATTAAAATGTCAGCATCAGTCTGACACCGAGGGGGGAAAGAGCTGACAGTGGTGCTCAGCTAAGGTCAACAAGAGTCTAAACACACAGGAAGGGAACCGGGCATCGTGTTCTTATCGCCTCACCTTGATGGGTTCGGTGCTGAAGCGGATCTTCCTCGACGGCGGAGGGTCTTCCTCGGTGGGAAGCCCGGAGATCTCCACACAGCTGGACTCTGGCTCGTACCGGTCGTCCTCCTCGTCTTCGTCCTCGTCCTTCTGGCTCCCACCGAAGTCCTCGCCCACGGCGCTGTAGGTACTGATATCCACAGAGTCCCGGCCCGACTGGTCGTCCCTCAGAGTCCTGTCGTCGTCCTCGGCATCCTTCTCCCCGTCTCTCTGTGGGGAGGTCTGCTTCTCGGCATCTTCTCCGTTCTCAACAGAGATGTGGATGTCGGGCTTGTTGACCTCGGGTTTGACCTCGGCTCGGGCCTCCACACCTGCATCCGAAACTGTCTTTTCTCTTGGTTCGCCAGTGGTTGGATCAAGGTTCTGACCCCCGTTGATGCCCTCAGAAGGGGGAGTCACCCTCCCTCTGGTGCCCCTCTGCCCCTCCAGGTTCTTCTGATCCTCCTGGTTGCCTGACGGGCAGGCACTGACCCTCTTGGTGATGATCTTGGAGTTCAACACCCCCACCCCCTTGGCGCTGACCCCTCTGGAGGGGAGCGGAGGCGTGGAGGAGAGGCGGTGGAGGTTGTTCCGGAGCTCCGCAGCCCTTTCGAAGACGGCACTGAGCTGGCTGACAGTCGGGGACACCGCCTCGCTGGTGTCCAGGCTGTCCAGGGACTCGGTGCTGCCGTTGAAGCGCGCCACCACGTCCAGCCTGCCATCCTGGAAGCCCGAGGCCTTGTCGGTCTTGAGCAGCACCCTGGTGGTGGCCAGCTTCTCCTGGTGCTGCAGTTGCTGCTGCTCGAAGATGCGGCGCGTCTCCTGCAGCTTGGAGTAGCTGGGCGACGAGGCCCGCTGGTGGCCGTTCTCCGGCTTGGTGTCGAACTTGCTGACGCGCTCGGACACGGTGGAGCCGAGCTTCAGGAGCGCGCT
>OMNN01032211.1:0-23060 GCA_900302755.1 Chromis chromis | reverse complement strand
TCTTAATATAAATTACACACAACTTTCCACAGCATGTAGCATGTCTGTAGTTCAGGATTTCCACTTTAATGTTACAAATTCATAAAGGATAGCAATTGTCCACTAAGATGCATCCTACCTCTCACAGTGACTGCGTCCCTTGTAAACCACAGATCTAATTAACATTAGCGACAGCACTTAAATAAAAAGGGCCATAAGTAAAGGATTACATCAATGAATCCCATTAAAAGACCAAAGCTACAGTCATAACCTGTAGTCCAAACTCTATTAAAAACAGTTATGGCATTATAAAATATTCCTTAATTATAAAAATGGTTGTTGTAATAAATTCTGAATCAACTTTGCATTTTTCTTTTTCATGCTTTGGTAAATGGTCTGCACTTATATAGCGCTTTTATCCAAAGCACTTTACAATATGTTTCTCATTCACCCATTCACACACATTCACACTTCGGCATGTGGGGGGGGACCGGGGATCGAACCGCCAACCTTGCCATCAGTGGACAACCCGCTCTACCACCTGAGCCACAGCCGCTTTAATAACAAAAAATATATACTCTACTATAAATGACCCTAATTTAACTCCACTATTAATTTCTTCACATCAGATAAAATCTCTTTCTTGAGGGGGCTTCACAATACAGTTCCATCCACTGTATGTGTACACAAACACATTTAATCGACAGCACTGATACATATTCATCAATGCAAGTACACATTAGCGCACGCATCAAAGTGTCACATCTATACATACATGACAAGACATACAAGACATGCACGCAAAGACAGACACACAACAGTGAGCTCACATGAGATCTGTCTATACCTGAGATGAGGTGGATCCTATCTGCTGTATTATTTACCCATTACAAGCAAGCATACACAACAATCTACTTTGAGCTCTCTCAGTGACTGGTTCTGTAGGATGCCGCCTTTTCCAGTTCAATGTGGTGTTAACAGATTGCAGTTGACAGCGGGTTAGCTTCCTTGGAGGAGGTAGAAACTAATGACCGTATCCTTTCTATAAGATCCACTGTGTTGCTGTGGTAATGTTACATAAAGATCATATTAATTACCTTTAGTGTGAAGAACAACAGTCATATCATAAGGAAAAGAGTAATTCCATTAAATTATTAGGTCTAAGAAGTCACACAAGTATTTTAGAACGTATTATGTACAAAGAAAGGACAAAATCAGCTTCAACTGAATCAGTCAACTGAAGAGTTGACATAATAATACAATAAATGCAACTACACCTTGAAATATAGTCAGAAGACTTAAACAGAAACTGAAGATAACAGGGTTGAAATGTTACAGCAATACTGTAATGTGCTGCTGATATTTAGGAAAAGACCTGCTGTATGTCCAAACAAAACACGTTTTAATGTAAAGGCTAAGACCACGTGTTAAGCACCAAAACACTAATATTTCAAAAGAAGCATTTAAGAACAAGGCTGAAAATGCAGGAATCCAGTACTAGATATATTATTCAGACAGATAGAATAGCTATGTTGAAACCACTCAGAGAGACAGAGCACAGGTACAAATTAAAAAATTAGTTCAGCAAGCAACCTGCCAAATCAGCCAAGGCCTTGTTCCTTTCAGTCTCACTTTGTTACACACAGCGACGTAATGTTTATGGGTCCCTAAAATATTGTTTTACTTGCGAGGTAGCATGGCTGCCAGCTTGAGCTGAGGGGCAGCCAAAAGAGACCATCATAAACAACAGGAGAGATATCTGATACTTTTATTCCATATTTAATCTAATATGGCATCTTTAGTACTAGCATGGCAGAGAAATATAAAAGTGCCTAATGCAAAAATTAGCAGGTTTAGCAGAACGCAATCATTTAGCATTAATACACCAAATTTGCATTTATCACACAGGTTAGCGTGAGGAGAGTCCCCTTCTTAAAATTGACTGAGGACTCAGGTCTGGCCATTTGTAGCAACAGCAGCTTCGCCTGGCTGCTATTTTAAGGCGTAACATTAACTGAGCAATGCCAGACACACTGGGCTGAAACTGGTGCCTATACTCTAGCACTGAGGTTATTTGATTCAATCATACATCACCACTGCTGTAAAACATCCTCTGAAAGCATGAGTCGAATGCCCAGAAGATGTTGCTGAACATTTGTCTCGTATAATCAATTTTTAACAGCAAGACTCTGCTACGAATAAAAAGCATTGCTGACTTGACCTTGTGTGCAATAACCATTTTTTCAACTATACTAAAATACAAACAAAAACAGTGTAGTCAGTGTAGCGGTGGTGTGTTGTACTTAGCATTGCACAGTATATCAAGGCTAAAAAGTATTGCAATACCCTGGCATTAAAAAAAAAAATTTTCCCCATGTTATTAGTATCAGTACATTAAGAATGACAGTTTTGTAACAGAAGCTATGTTTTCTGTGAGTCGCCTCAATATGTGACGGGGGAGTGTATGTGTGCAATGTTCTGCTTCCACTCTCTGCAGGCATAGTGGGTGTGCCAACTGCTTTTTTCCTCTCTCATAAGCACACAGCAGCTTTTACGGTGACAGAATGAGGCATAGCTTCAAACAAGTACACTTGCCGACCATCTATGGATTGACCACAAAGTAGACGTGCAAAGCAAAACATGGCATTATTTCGCTTACAGCCGACAAGGATGTTGTTTTATCTGCGCGAACTGAGGGAGACGATATGTGAAACTTGGCAAAGCATCTCATTGACAGACATGCTAACTTGTTCGACCTAATCAAAGCATGACAGGTTAGCGAAAGTGATGAATAACATTACAGTTAAGCGATTATGCCTTATTTTCTGTCAAGCAAACTTTTTTCATCTTCATAGTTTGACTTGGAAAAACAGGGAAACGTTGAATTGGGCTTTATCTTATCTTAGCTTACCAGAATGGCAACGATCTCTAATTGCAAATGCAACATTCACAATTTAAGTTTAACATAACTTGAAAGCTGGTAAAAATCAACAACAGCCGTTAAACATGATCAACTGTATTCCTGCAGAAAGAGTCAAAGTGTCTAATCAAAATATGCACTAAAGTACTGCTGGCACAAGTTTTTCTTTCATTTTAAAATGTACAGAGAACTTTCCTCCAGTTATGGATGAATAATAAAATGTATGAACATGGCTTGACACTGTCAAAATATTTACTGTTTTAAATTTTAGGTTCCATGTTCTGTTATCTATTACTATATTACTATTTAGGCAGGTATTGTATCATTGTAAAATGTTGGTATTGTGACAAGAGGTTCTAAGCTGTTGGAAAAAAGAGAGACAGTAAAGACTGAAATGGAGACATACACTGAAGAACATATGCTGAGAGAAAGTCAGACGAGCTTGACTTAATATCAAAACTACAAAAAGCTTTTTAATATGAGACATAATTTAACACAAGTGTCACAGTCTTGCACACTTGCACCAAAACACCATCTGTGGCAGATAACAGAAATGTGAAGTCAACTGAAGCGTGTAAGCGTCTGGTAAAATGGATGCCCAACAATGACCGCAGCATGCTTTGTTTTTAAATGAGTGTGTTTTACAAGCAATTGCTTCTACAAATTTTCTATTGACTCCTATGCGCCTTTGATAAATCAGCTGATTAACATTTTGACTCAGAGTGGATTTAATTATTTTTTTCACAATGATCAACTGTAAAAAGGGCAAACGTTCAACAAATTGAATTATTAACCAGCTCTTTTGTTCTCAACACTATAATAGCTGGGACAACAATGTTATAACTTGGAAATCACCATATTCACAAGTTAAGGTATTAGCAAAAATAGCGGTAGATGTGAAGTTGCACTGAAGCAATCACTTTCAATCCAACAACAAAGGTTTCATCAGAAATAATTGATAGATGCCCTTTAACATTTGGAGAATTACTCCTACTATAATGAAATGGCATCTGAATGAACAGTGGGTGCACCAAAAAAATGTACCAAGACATCGAGAATGGTTTGACCTTTAAATATGCTCCATGCGAGGTGCGCTAGTGCAAACAATATATTGCATATTTTATATATGTGCATATACATATGTGGACAGAGAGAATAAGATTGTATGTCTCTAAAGCCGACTGATACTGCAGAGCTGCGGCTCATTAGGCTCAGTGGGTGATAGCAACAGGTTGGCAGCTGTGGTGAATTCGTTAACCTTTACCTCAGGGCAAGCAGGGACGACAGACAAAGATATTTCAACCTGAGCTAAACAATCAAATAACAAATCCATCTGCCAAAACTGCTATGCTAATTTCCTATCTGTGTTGTTTTCTTTTTCCAGGGGTTGAAATGAGTGATCATACAATTATTTCCTGTGGCGAAAATTAAACTGGGACGCATTAATGGATATGTGCTTTGTGCCTGCATATACAAAGCTTTAATCATTTTTCATCTCTAAAAACATCAAACACTCATTCATTTCTGACAATTTGTTTGCCATTTCCATAAACCAATAGGTGGTTACCTAACATATTACATTAACATAGAAACGCCTAAACATTTGAGTTTCATCTACCATAGTGATAACCAAACATCCAGACAAGCCACCAAACATACACGGTAACACACATGTATTCACGCAGATATTTTGGTTTAAATTCTTACATTACAGTATTATGTCAATATTATGTTAAATAATATAAACAAGTTAAACATAATTGGCTCATTTTCAATCCTTAAGAGTTAAAATCAGCAGGTGCTCTGCAGATTTACATATATTTAAGTTACAATAATCAATGAATTCAATTGAATTAATGTGTATTTTTATCTTTTCTTTTTTCCAAAATTAAGGCCCCATCCACACAAAGACGAGCCCAGGGCTAAACGCACAAATAGTTCATCAAACCCGTGTATCATCCACCCGAAGCCGGCGTTTTGGGGGTCTGAAAATGACCATTTCTGAACCTAGGTCCCAGAGTGCAAAGATCTCAAAACGCTGTTTACGTGGCACTGTTGTTCCGCCCTGTCCGCTTCTTTTTCTGACACGCTTGCGTCATAGCTCCACCTCTCGATAAATGCGCATGCGCCAAACTCAGAAAAGGACTACAACAATGGCGCCGTACAGTGTTGCGTGTGTACTGCTGAAGCTAGTCACCTTATTATCGATATTACAGCAAAATATACTTCTTCTGCATTATCACCGTGTTCACCAAACAAATATGGAAAGCACAATACGCCACTTCATTTTGGATTCACCCCGGAAAAGAACATAACGATAGAACGTTTACATCGTACACAGATTTCTGCGCATGCCTAAAGTCCCGCAGCCAGTTTCCGCTTGTTTCTGTTACGCCGTCACAGCGCTACCAACCGGCCTGGCATGTGTTTTACATCGTTTTCAGGCATATCAAGTGAATTCATGTGGACGGACACATTTACTGAAACAGCTCCGTCTTTATGAAGAACGTTTTTGAAACTATAAGCGTTTTGGCTTTGTGTGGATGGGGCCACAAAAGACAAAAAGAGGTGCTTGCTAATTTTGTTTGAGAGGACCAGATTACATATATGATGTTGGGAATGCACAGTACCGCAGACAGTGATGATATTCTATAAACAGCTAACACTTGTTCATTAAGCAGTGAGCCATTTAGTTTCGTTAGTTGGCTCAGATTCAGTTGTCTCATACTGTGGTCTCCTTACTGTGTCAAATCTACCACTGCTTGTTCTGACGGTCACCACTTTTGTGACTGCTGAGCTCCTAAAACACTTCCAAGCTGGGAAGCGTGTTGTGTTACTATGACAACCAGCAGATGTGGCATAATTACATATCAGAGATTTTGATATTTATTGCATTGCATAAAATGTATCTAAAGTATAAATTGATTACTTATTTAATGTTGTAAAATGTACAATAAATTAACAATAATATGCAAAATTCTGTGGCACTGTTGGCCTGGCCTCAAGGCATGTGAACAACTGCTCTGCTCCATATTTCTATGGCTTTGATAATATGAACTTTAATGATCACCTTGTTTGCTTTGTCCTTTTTCAAATTTCTGTTGTTCAGTGCCAGGATTTTTAATACACAAATTGAAAATGCCTAGGAAAAAGAGGACGTTGTGCCAACTGTGCCCTCTCTCCTGAGAGACATCTTACCTTAGGGGGTGACTGCTGCTGCTGCTGCTGTGGACCCTGCTTGTTGGAGGCGGGCTGTGCATGCTGAGGATGTGGATGATGGTGGGGATGGAGAGCCTGCGAAGAGGAGTGGTGTCCTTGCAGGGGCCTGAGGGCACGGGGGATGAACTCTGGGGCCAGTGGGTTGAGGACATAGGTCTTCTTGAGCTCCAGGGCCTCCAGCTGTGCCTTGATCTGCTCAAAGGTGATGCCATGCAGGCTCGTGTTTTCATGGCAGATGGAAATAAAGTGCTCCCAGAATTTTCTGGAAATGGGCAACAACAGAAAACAAAAGATAAAGGGGAGTGTTTCTTCTACTCTCCTGTAAATTGTTTGGTCTGAGTATTTTGTGGATTATCTTCTGAATATTTCGTGCTTGCAGTCTTACAAATTACTCCTTAGGGGCTGAACATAAAGGATCAAGACTGTTAAAAATAAACTTGGAAAATGCGTGTTTATAGAGTTAGGAGTACAGGGGAGAGGGGAAATGAAGGGAAATCCAATTCTGCAGTATTAATGTACTAATGTTTGTTACACAATCCTTTTCATTGGCATATCAAATAACAAAAGCACTGTACTTTTGAGTTGTAAAATGTGCACTTAATAGTGTGCAGAGGTGCAAGCCTTTTGTATTTCAATACCAAACTGTTTGTAGTTCAATTAGCACTTAAGCAAGTGCTAGGAGTAGGAATTTAAAGATTCAATTCAGATTCTTGGTGTCATCATTTAGAATCGATTCTAAATGATTCTTGATTCGAAAAAAAGAATAAAATGGCACTGTATTTTGACTCCTGTCTTTTGTCCACTGAGCTGCAAATAAAACATAACAGACAGTTAAGCCAACTGGTTTTGATAACGGTCATTGTCTCACTGACATAAAGTGAGAGCATTAACTAATATTATAAAAATCAACTTTTGAACTGAGTCAGAATCACTGAGAAGTATGATTCTTATGCAAGTTGATTTTTTTCCATCCACCCCTACGAGCTGCAGCTTGTCACATCATCAGCTCACTTCATAAAACTGCTTTAACACAGACACACCACCAACACAAAAAAACTGACTTTGCCATTAATCTTTAGTTGCACCTTGCTCACCTAAGCTACTCCCTATTGACTGTATCTTCCTTCAGCTACTGAAGGAAGATACAGTCTTGGGTAGATGCAGTGTTGGGTAAACAATGCATCCTTCTTGAACACATCAATATTACAGGTCTTTGCCTGCAGGCTGACATTTGCAAACAACCAGACAGTTAAATCCTTGACATGTTGCAGCGACTAGCATAGACAAAACACTGAAGGGGTTGTCAGCCAATGGTGACCCACTCATGATTATATAACATGTTAGCTCAGTGTGAGGGGGAAAATTAAGAGGTGTCGACATCTAACAAACAAACTGGTCAAACTTTTGCTTAATAACTTTGATACGTTTAATTTATTAGACCACCTGGGACTAAGGATTTTACACATCTGTCCAATAGCTATAGTGAACAGATCAAATTTTAGGTAACATTCAATATAATAATCCAAGCACAAATAACAAAATATTGATTTATTGTATTTACACCTGAACCATAAATATCTGCTGTGTTGCAGTATTGAAGTTTATGGTGAGAAGTCACAATATTTACCTGCATCGTCCAACAGAGCACAGTGCTATGGGGTCTCCCACGACTGCAACCAGGGACTGAGCTCTGGTGATCGCCGTGTTGAGTAGCTTGTAGTTGGACAAGAAGCCATAGTCAAGGTCCTCTGTTGAGTCCTCAACTAGCTGCTCTTTGCGCTTGATGGCCGTCTGCTTGTGCTTGCAGGTATGCCGTGTCCGCACCGTGCTGAGGAACAGCACCCGGAACTGTTTACCTGCAAACAAACATTTCATTTATTAGGAGGTTTTGAAGCACTATGAAAAGCACTAAACCTAGAAAGCATATTTTTCGAGGATGCAAAGACCATCTTAAAAACTTTCTATTTAACATTAACCAATTCACAAACATTGGGAGGACAAACATTGCTTGATAGTGGACACACCCTTACAGAACCCTTGCAAAAAAGAGTCTTGTACAAGTTTCTCAATTAGTTTCTTCAATGTTTTATATCAGTGGAAAATGTACCCGCTTGCATGCTGTTTTCATAAGCTAATTTTCTCTTACGGTCCCAAGATTTTAAACAAACAAATAAAGGAGGGTGAAACATCACTATAAATTACTAAAAAGTAAAAAATCTGTATAGTAATAAATTAATCACCTTACAATTATAGAGGCTCTAGACTGAGTTTTTCTCTGTTTGTGTGTTCACACGTTTCATGTGTGATTAATGAGGGAGGTAATGACATGTAGAAAGCAGCTGCATGGGTGAGCTGCATGAAAATAAGGCAGAGGAGAGACCGAAAAAAGAAATCCTTACTGTGCAGTCACCTTCTAGTCAGACTTCATAATACTTGGGACAATATGAACACCGACAAATTGCAGTGGAAGATTGTCAGGATTTGTCTTTATGGTATCTCTCACTTTAAGCATGATTTTAATTGCAGTTAGACACTATCATCATCAGATTCATGGAGAAATATTAGTGACGCACTTGGGGATTTCAGGTTTTGGATTTTTTTGTGTTTCTGGTTGCCTAACCAGTACTGCTGATGATGATACCGCCATGACCATTTGAAAATATTAATACAGTGGTTCATTAATGTAGCAATAGCATTCAGTGTCATTTCAGCCATATAGATGTAATGCCTTATTACAAACCAAGGGCATGTTTTCTCACCTTGGACATTGAGTACTCTTTCCACGCTGACCTCAGGCATTCTCTTCTTTCGAAGCTCAGCACGAATGCGAAACACCTGGTCAGCGTATGGTGACACCACCCCAATGCTGCCTTCATCCAGCTTACCCCACGCCACTGGCCACTTCTTGCGCAACTCCTCAACCCGCTCCACAATCTCAAATACCTGAGGAGATGGACAGGGAATTTGCAGGTTTAGAGATGTTGAATTTAAGCCTTCTTATGGCCTTTTTAAGACCAATTTGATGAAATGTAAGACATTACATTTACAAAATGGCAGAAAGCATTTTTTTTTTTGCAGATTTAGTTACCACCTAGTTCAAAATGTGGCTTAAAAAGGCTTAAAAAACAAAAAAGTGCAAGAAAATGATAGGAGTGTTTCCATAAATTAAATTGAGGAAGAGATTTTCAAAATAACATAAAACATGCATATGTAAAAATATGTATGAAATATTTCACCAATAAAATTCTAATTACAACAGTCTATTTGTCTATCACAGGTATTTGGTATAATGTTACAATGAGAAACTTTTGCTTAAACTCTCCACAAGAGTTTAAGCAAAAGAACCCAGCAAAATAACAGAAAACAAGTTTTTCCTCAGTTTTAATTAAATTATTTTGGTACAGTATAAAGCCTCTCTTTGCTGGATATTTCAAGTCTTCTGAGTGATCTTTTCTACAACCTAAGGTGGTGCTACCTATCATTAACTTGGTGTAACTGATGGTGTAATAACTCATAAAAACCATGGATAAAAAGCAACATCTGCACTCTAAGTCGCGTGACCTTCATGGTCTGCCATCTTGGCTGCAGTCTGGTCAAAAAGACTTTAAAACCTTAAAGAAAATATGAATCTCATTTGCAGTGTCTGTTACATTTTTACAACCACTGAATGTTGAATTTAAGGGCTTAATTGTTATTTTTAAGGATAATTAAGGCCCTAATTTTGAATTAAAGTACTTAAGCCAGTTTAAGGATCCACGGGTACCCTGAATGGAAGAGAAACATGAGAAAAAAGGGGTGACAATAGGGTGAAAAATCCCTGGTATCTTCACACCATGGTCAGGGCACATATCCTGATGTAAAAAGAACTGTGTGAAGTCAAGGACTAAGTGATATTTTCCATCCAGGTTAAAAGGCAACAGTGGGGGATAAATATTTGAAGAACAAAGGCTTTATGCTCTATATAGCGCTGAGGCATCAAAGTCATTCCATAAAATAGGAAGCTATGGCTTAATGAAAGAGGAAGTTCTGTGAACCCCGTGAGATAAAGACTGACCAGCAAATACATCATCACACACTGATGAATGACCTGCATTATGAAATGTTCCAAATAAAGGCATATTTGTTTAACTGACCAATAGGCTCAATATCACATCTGCAGTTCGATTTGACTTTGACAAGTTTCCATATTGGGTAAGCGTTCCATGGGAATAACCTTTGAGTCTCATGCTAGTATTTAAATTTGCTTAAAAGTTAGTCATTGAGTCCCTATTGTTATTTTTGTTGGTTTGTTTTTGTCACGAGCAGTTGTTCAATTTCTGTTCAGAGCTTAGGCATCCTGCTGGAGGCTTTGAACTGTCAGGAAAATATTGTCTTCTATTTGAAGCTAAGCCCATCAAAGACACTTGCACAAGTCAAACAAATGGACACATTTTTTATGCATTTTAATTTCCAAAGATTATGATAATGTTGTTAACAGTTTGACATGGGTGTTGTATCAAGAAGACAGGAGGTAATTCATTTGGCACTGCTGACAGTTTGGGAGCAAAATCGAGAAGCATCCATGTTTTAATTGGTTGGAGCATGTCAGCAAAGGGTCAGGGGCCACAGACAGCCTGTGACCACAACCAAGAGAGTCAGGAACCAATCCAGAGCTAGGACTGTCAGTGAATCATGCATCATGAGTGTCAAATGGTTCTAATTAAGTTCATGGGTTTCATCTTCAATTATGATTAAAAGACAGCAAGTGTTCAAAAAAAAACCCACACTGCTAATCAGTTCATAATAGTCGCTCTGTTTTAGAAGGATTTGACAAAACAACCAAACTCAGGTCAATAATCTCAATTAAATATCTTTTCAGTTCAACTAAATCCCTGAATTATTTCTATCAGTCTACAATCTAAAAATCATGCATATGTTAATAAAACCTGATCAAATTGAACCAACTAGCTGAGACCAAAATATTTAATTCTTTACTCTAAATTATATTCCAATGTAGTTACATGTGTTTTCTATGATTTACCGGTGTTCACGGATGTGCTCACTCATCAAAATGTTGATGTTTTCATATCAACCAACAACTAACTTCATTATTTATCCACATTGCAATGAGGGTGCACTTGCAATCTGGCAATTGTCAATACTTTCAGGTTGTTTTAGATAGCCAATACTGGCACTATCACATCTCAGCTGTCACTATTGTCACAAAGACGCAGTCATTGTGTATTATGAACTTTTACCGGTCTTAGAAGCAAGCACAATGGAAACCTCTACAATCCAGCCTTATGGCAATCCCATCCCCAGGTAAATAAACTGAATACATACAATATCAGCTTCTAAATTTGTGAGGAACTGGAGGTGTAACTAGCATGTATCAATAATAAAGAGTGAAGCTCTATTTTATATCAGATTATATACAGTGCTCGTTTTACCATTATTTAAATAAACCTAACTAAATTAATAGGTGGGAGTATCCAAGCCTGATTAACTTCATATATATATAATGTTTTTAAACTTTGATTGCTGATCTCTTGCCAGCGGCAGGGAGCAAAGGTTTTGTATTATAGTTTACCTCTAAATGTCACTTGTAGTTAGAAATCTCATTTTAGATTACAGCAGACTTAGTTGGATTTTTATGCATTTTAAAAATATATTTGCCCAATGGCAGAGAACTGGAAAATGCCAATTACACCAACACAGGTACTACCTAGATGAAGCAATATTACAATTGCTGCTGCTTATAATTGCATTTCTGATTTATTTTGAATTTTCCATTTATATTTTTCAAAATTGAACACTGCTTTTTAAACATAGGGTGAACACGTTACCACAAATTGCTATTTGACAAGTCTCTTAATTGTCCTATTAACATACAGTGACGAACTGGAGTTTTATGACTGACTGGCTGGTTTCTAATTTATATAAGTTATTAAAAAAACTACTGCCTTTGTGATTTTGTGAGCAACAGCTCTAGTGCTCTGTCTATATATACACATTCAGGGACAGTACTGAGTAGTAGGCCACCCACATTTTGAAAGTGGTCTGAGCCCAAAACACAATCATTGCAAGTATGCATACAAAATACGGAAAAATAGACTAGAAGCATGAAAATACGCTTCAGGTTGCATATATGGCATGTAGCAGAAGCACACTGGGAATCATTACATAACCTGTGTGGACACATGGATTGATTATAATGGGGCTAAATCTCTTCTGTTCTGTCAAGTGAGATGAATGACTGAAAAATCCATCTTAAATGTCTTCTGTGTAGACATGCCAAAGCCATATTCAGACATACCTCAGCATTGTTGTAGTAGGCAGTGCTGTTCTTCTCCTGGACATCTTCGCCTCTGGCAGTGAAGAAAGTCAGAGGGTAGAAGTCCTTATGGGAAGGTTGCTTCCCACTTGCCATTAGCTTCCCATCATAAAACAATTCTGACGTGTAGCTTTATTAAGAGAGGAAGAAAAGGAGTGAAATATGAATATAGAGTATGTTTAAACAAGAACATTTATCACAAAAATATTTAAAGGCAATATTTAAAAACCTGATGACAATAGGTATTTCTATGTTCGTTTGTTTTTACACTTTACCTGTAATAAAACTGCTCATATTTGAGATTTTACAACGGTTGAGATATTGATTCAACTTGAAGAATTTTCTGTAAGGATGACCAGAGCTTGTTCTTAAAGCACATGTTTATCACAACAGATTGTTCAAAACACCTTTGGGTTTAAAGAAATAATGTGCTCTGCCCAATGATAATGCAAACATTTTTTTTAAGCCACAGAATGTTCATGGATACAATGTGTGTACTACAAGTAACTATAATAACTTAAAATTCAAATATTAAACCTCAAATTTTCCATTTGCTTCTTTAAATATTTTTTAGTTTTGCTGCTATACGTTTAATGTAGGTTAATACAGCTTGTCCTAGCGAAGGCATTGCACCAGTCAAATACAGTACATGCAATTCCAACTACCTGAAAAGCTAAAATAATGCGCGCACACCTTGTAGCATTGTGCTAAACCACAGTGTTTTAAGAACTATAATGGAAGACAAATTTGGAATTAATTGAGTATAATCATCCCTTTGTGTCTGACAAGCCGTCAGTCTGGAGATTCATATTTAATTTTCTCACTGTGTTTCTGATATTTGGATATCCCTCCCCCCACATGTCAACCATTCTCTGTGATTTTCTGAAATAACAATCAGATAGTCACTCTAATGCCCAGATCAATTTCCTTGGAGTAATGCAACACTATTAATGTCTCCCTAGAGAGATTCTGTCTTTCAGTGCGGCCACTCAGCATAACTATAGGCCCTACTCTCTTCTTCTCCTCTTCAGGTTCTACACCTATAGTTTCAACACAAGGCAGTGTTGAGGGCTCACACCTACTTGATGATAGCTTCATGGGAGCGGTAGTTCTCGCACAGGAGGATGCGACAGGGGAATTCAGGGGGGTAGTGCTCATACAGTCGGTCCAGCAGTGACACGTGCAGGTTTCGCTCCCGTGCAAACTCGCTGTACACAAATGGACTGAGCTGCAAATAGAGAAAACAGAGAATAGAGGAAAAGAAGCAAACCAGTTTTAGTTTCTATGCAACTACGAATTTCAATTTGTGATACTGAATGTATTCCAAGTACGACTGAACGATTTGTGGAAAATATGCAATTGCTATTTTTCTGGCAGATATCATTTTGATAATTTTTGGGTTGCTAATCAATGAAACCACATGTAGTGTTTGACTGCAATTAAAAATAAATAAATTGGCATTTAAAGAACTTGACAAATCAACTCCTTAAGAACTCCATGTCCTGCTATCTTATGCACATATCAAATATTTTTGGACAATTATTTTCAGGAATCTTCATTGTACAAAAGTTACATGAGAAGATTTTAGATTGTTATAATCCTTCAAAAGTTGGTGTTGGCTTTCTCATCACTGTATATTAACTTCACCTAACTTCAACTTAACAAATAGTTATCAAATTTGTCTTGGTTGCATTTTTTCTTAAACTGCTTTAAGAACTTTTTTCTTCTTAAGGAACAACAAAATATTTCTTATCCAATTGTGACTTGCGTGCTCTTCCATATGATGGATGTGCCATTCAACAAACAGACCTTGAGTTGCAGTGGTTATAGTCAAATTTACTCGCTGCAATTTGACAGCAGTTTGAGAACATGGCAAATTCAGTTTTGTTTGGATATACTAAATGTACTGGCCAGTCTGAGCTACAGTTCTGTTTCAGTACAACAAGCTGTAGCAGAGAAGTATTTGTTTCACACCAAACCACAGGTAGCAATTCATTCCTCTCAAATTGGCAGCATTATTAAAAAAGTTGACTGTGTCTGAGCAGAAAATCTTCATAAATGCTCCAATTCTTGAAACAGTCAAAACTATTTCACTGTGTATTTTCCTCTGGCCTGACAGTATAGAGCATAATTTGGCATCTTGCGTTTTCATTTAAATGAAGTGACACAATTAAAATGGCACACACTGACAATCACAAAGACTTGTTTACTTTCTCTCTTCTGACCACCACTGTGCACAAAACAGATTTGTATCTTTAGCCTGAACCTTAAATAGAGCCTACCAGTGAGAGAGGACTAGCTGGTTTTAATGAGGTCCACCACAATAAGAAAGAAAGCAATCAATAGAGGCCTTGGCCTTCATTGACTATTCAGTTGCCTCTTACACTGCTCAATTGAGAACTGTTGTGGTGGGAGCAAAAGGGAAAGAGTGAGGAGATGACGAAATATAAAGGGCAACATCCTTCTTTGGTCTGTAGAGTGACTAAGCTGCTACACAGAATAAAGATTCGACAAAAGAAAGTGTGAGACAGTGACTGAGAAAGAAACAGATGGACACACAGGTGGATATTGTGTATTAATCCCGTTTCCTTTGCGGCAAGAAATGGCTGAGAGAGATCAAGTAATTAAAGCAATTATTGCAAGGGAGATTTGTGCCTCGTCTTCATCCACTTCCCACTGGTAATCCTGCGCACTGACAAAAAACCAGGAGATGAAGAAATTAAGTTTTAATTCGTTGTGTTGGCTTAGAAAGCTTGACTGACGTGAGTTTACATTTGTATTATATGAGGTTGAAATGGTCTCTAAAACCGGACGCTGCACAGTGGCTGCTGCCTGTTCTTTTGTACTTTGAGGTAGGTAATAGTCGAGTTAAATAAACAGATAATAAAAAATGAAGTGATTACCTCTAGTTGATGTCACATCTACTATCTTCCCCTACATTACAACCCTTTCTAAGCGTACATTTTGATTTACTTAAGGATAAAAAGAATACTCTTAAAGTATCAGAGAAAATGATTCCAAGACCTTATAATGTGCATTTAGATTATGTGATACTTCACAAATAAGCACAGAAATTGTGACTTTTTTCACTGGCAAAATCTGCAAATTTATTGAAGACAGACTTGAATTCTCTGTGTACATTTTGCCCTTGCCGACTCTTTACTTACCTGCATATGGTCTCCAGCCAGCACGATGCGGGTGGTCTTGCTAGCTAGAGCAAAAGGCATGATGGTTTCACACTCCATGGCCTGGGCTGCTTCATCCAATAGGATATGAGTGAACAAACCTGGCAAAACAGACGAGAAAACAACATCCATTTATTTAATATTGCTTGGTGTACAAAGTACATACCTAATAAATACAGTTGAACTGCTCCAAAACGCCCACTGTAGTCACACTTGAGTACACCACTGACAAAAGAGGAAACCCTTTTAGCTTTTTTTCCAAAAGATATTTAATACAAATATGCACAAGTGTAAGCCTGCTGAAGCAAAAAAGAACAACATAAATGGATAATAGGGGGAAAAAGCATAAAAAAACTCAAGCAGTCACAGCCAAAACATAAAACTATACATAATCCATATCCCATCTCAAATTTTAGGACAACACGGGTTGTATTACTGAGTAACGGGTAAAATATGGTCCTCATTAAAATGCAAGTTTGTAAATAGCTTTTTATTCTCTGATTATTCTATCATTTGATATTGATTCACGAAACCAGTAGCTGTCTTTCTTCTTATCATTTTATTTTTATGTGTGTTAGTGTGTTCACTGGAACCCTTAACATCTCTTTTAACCAGTCCTGCAAACCAAATGTATGATTTTGTGGACATTTTGAAAAGGATCGAACAGTGGTCTAACCCTGATTTAAAAAGCTCAAACAGCGCTTGGCAGTATGAGGGGAGGGGATAAAACAGCATGGCAAATGAGTGCTGGAGCAGGCAGCAGGGAGGAGAGGCTGCATAACAACCAGCAAACAGCCTCTAAAGCCACACCATTTCCACAGGAAAGTATATGCAGACATGAAATGTGACAGCTGGAAATAAAATAAACTCTGGGACTGTCAAATAGTAAACAAACAACAAAAACATGGGCTGCCGAGAAAAAAGGTGGAGCAGTTTGATTTGAGGCAACATTCACTCTTTGAACAAATGCCTACAAAACGTATTTTGCAGGCATTTTTTCCAACTATAAAGCCTCAAATCGGTGTTCTCCTTTGAATGTGTATGCACTTCACTGAAGCAGAGGCACTGTACCCCCACTGCATGCTGATAGAATGGAATACACTTGGTCCATGTTTTAGAGTTGTAAAGTGATGTATCAACATTATAGAAGACTATATATGGAATATAATAATAGGTTCTCTGCATTTTATGGTATAGAATGATGTCTTGTAACAGACTTTCGCTGAGGCCACCACACTAATTCCAAAGACAGGGTGTAATACGCATAGAATTATGCAATTAAGTTTGTTAGGATGACAGGCATATCCCTAATATCATGCACTTGATGTATGGAAGTTACAGGATGAATGGATAATCAAGCTGCATAGAGTTTTACTGTTTTGAATGCAATGAAATGTTGGTGGGAACATTATTCCAAACAGTGCTGTTAAAGCCTGCTTTGAGGTCTTTAGTTTTCCCCTGTTTTTCCACATAGCATGGACAATTACTTGTTCAGCAATACAGCCAAAGACTACATGTAGATGAGCTAGCCCTTTCTTACTGAGGTGAGGCACTTTTGATGACCATTGCTATAAATTGTAGTCAACAGGAGCCCTACTGCATCCTGGCTGCTCGCTCTTTTACTTCAATACACATGAACCCATAACGGCCTAATAACGCTCACAAATGATGTACATGGGTCATTACAAATGAGAATGTTTCCCCAGGCAGGGAAGTAGAGATTAGTTGTGAGGCAAGAGAGGAAAGATGGTCTTTATGAGCTCCAAGTAGACAAAGAGGCAGACATGAAGGAACATGGTGCTTAATGTTTCACCTGGGACATAGCTGCTTGCCTTAGGGAACCTATCTCCAAACCAGAGGTCTAAATTACATTTCTGCAGCCACTATCTGTCACTGGGCTAATAACGGTGTTTGAATTTGGACAAAACAGTGGTAAAAGAAAGGAGGAGGGAGGGATAATAAGCAGAGGTGAAAGAGATCAGAGGCACAGTGTTGCAGAAGTGATTTGGGGGAGGGACGACTCTTTAATAATAAATGGCAGCTCCTTCCACTCACACACCCAGTCTCTCACATTCTTCCATTTAGAATTTCTACCCTTTTCACACTGTGAAGGTGATTTGGAAAGTCTAAGTGTGAAACGATCTATATATGTAACTGTACCCAATAAAACAAGCTCTGTAAAGACTGGGTTGCAAAGCTTTTTTAAATTTTGTCAAATTCTCATAAAATGATTTACCAACTCTGCTCTGAGCAGAAACACCATTTTTAACATTGCTCTTGGATGTGTTGTTGTTGTCACACAGTGTGAACCCCATTAGAAAATAACTTAATGTCAGATAACAACATTACTTTATTGACACAGCAGCACTAGCCATAGTCTAGAACCTGGCTGCAAGATCCAGCAGGCTTCATAAGGATCAATATTTACCCAACCAACAGTGCACATCTGCTGCAAAACTCTTTAAGACCGACGGTAGCGCCGGCGTTACAATTTGCGTATCTATTGTTCAATGCGGTAGAATTGCAACCAAATAAGATAATAGCGATAATTCCTTTTGCATATAAACCCCAAGGAGTTACACTTTCATATCACGCATCCAACGTGTCCCAGGCACTGTTTCCTTTGAAGAAATCCAGTATAAAGCGCACACAACATAAACATTATAATCTAGACCAACGGTGTTCAAATCGCTAAGTTCTGACGTCGGAATACACTTCATCACATTGTGAGCATGAACTATCACGTGGTTCCAGACCCTCACCACACACTCCTACATATATATGGAACCACAAAAACCTGTTCCTCTGTGTGTTATCATGGACAGTATTTTTTTTTTCTTAGTTTAACTAATTTAACTTCCTTGTGCTAAAGAAACAATAATCAAACATGGCATTCATTAAGATAACTGTATTACTGTCTTGTGACTACCCAATTACAGGAATGCAGTTTATCCAGAACAACAGCTGGCAATATGGTTGTCACACACATGGAGCATGTCATGCTGGGAAAACATCTCTAAAATCTGTACTCAGTGTACATTCTGTGTTAAATGAAGTTAAACTGTCGCAGAGAGATGACCATTTTTAATCTTTTCTTTCTGCTGTTGGTTAAGAAAAAAAGGGAAAATCAAGACTATACAGAATATGCAAAACAGGAAGGACTCCAAGGCACTCTCATAGAAAAGTTAAAAAGCCTTTAATAAAGTGGCTTGGTTACATATAAACCTATAAAAACCCTGACGCGTTTCGGCAGTCAAGCCTTCATCAGAGAGTCGCCAGAGAGTTTATTTTTTTTACTATACAGAATATGTTGTCGTTACTGTGTGTCTGGATTTATTGCATTTACTTATTTAGGCACACACAAAAAATACCTGTTTAATCATTATAAAGACTGAATTGAAGAGAAATTAACACAACTGCAGATGCTTGAGGGAGCACCTATGGGCCACTTTGCATGTGTTTAAATATGAGACAGTTAATTTTAAGACAACAGTTAAGAAAAGGAGTACATTAAAGAGAAAAACAGGCTGTCAGAGTTCTACAAGTTAAGAACAAATCACATTTTCTTCTTAACTGTCCTTATTATGATGAGTTAAGAATTTCTGTACTGTACATCTATGATGAAATGTCAGCTCAAAATCCAGAAATGTTTTGCTGCACTGACAATGACAGAGTGGAACAGTTGTTTAATTTCAGTGCTTATAAGTGGGCTACCCTTGTCTCTAAAGCTTTAAAAAAGGTTAGCGTATTTGTGATTTATGTCACTACTCTGCATCTGGTTTCTTTTTCTAAATAATGGTGTCTTGTAGGCCTCTTTGGGCAGGCAACACAATAATAAAATCAATCAAGCAACATACACACAGGCACACTAAACCATGCAAGTCCAGTTTCCACATGCCAGATCCCATTTCTAGGCCATGAAGAAAGACTAAAGTCAACAAACCAAACATAAAATAGATAAAAGCCAAACCATCTTTTTAGGGGGGGACCTGTGGGTTTGGGGGTGGGAGATTTGTTATCGCTACTTAGTAGACTTACTGGCTCCCAATTGCCTCATTTCCTGGCGATTTTCATCACCATCAAACACCAGGAGAGCAGGATAGATGAAATGTAGGGAGAAGGGCTAATGATGTAAAGTACATTAGAAACAGGCAGATGGTGTTCCCAAGCAACAGACAAAGCCCCCTCTGCTGACACATTAGTGTCGGTTATTAGCCTGCACTGACAAATTGGTTTGTTTTCCATGTCTTTTACACAACTTAAATGAGTATCATCCCTCTCTAAGTGGTGGGCCCCTGCCATCACCGGTTGTCAGAGTCACTGGGGATGACCAAAAAACAGGAGACCAAATGCACCGATCTGTGTTTGCATAAAGTTATGAGCTTCACCATTTACATGCAAAAACACCCCCACTTTTACAATGTATTACAATACAAAAACATGCATGTTGACTCAGTTTGGTTAATTTTAGCTGGATTTTTTGTTGTCGTTATTGTACTGTTGTTTTGCAGCATAATTGACATATATAGTGGTGCAAATATAAACGAAACCCCTGAGCTAAATCAGTTCGTCTACACAGAAACTTTATGAGTTCTGTGTGTATCCTTGATATGGCATGTGTCTTTTAAAATGATCTGTAACCCTCGTCTCATTTTTCAAATGTCATTGAAGAAGTACAAGTTGTGCTTTTCAGTTATTCTGATCCATTTCTAAAATTTAGATGACTTAGACTGCTACTGCTGCTCAAAGTGTTCTATCCATCTGCAACTGTTCAATACTGCCATGCCAAATTTAAGTTGCTGAGGGCAATGGTTGTCTGCATCAACCATCCCTAGTCTGCCTTACTACACTTGAGATGCCAGAAAAGTTTAATTTTTTCATATTTTTAGATGACTTACCAGGCTCCAAGTCAAGCTGGCAGAGGTACTGGGAGGTGCTGAGGGTGACCACAACCACGCGGTGCCTGAGGATGTCCTCCCTTGAGGGCATCTGGAAAGTGACCTGTGTGCTGGAGATGAGACAGTACTGCTGGACCACTGGGTGGACTGTCTTCACCCAGCGGTTCCTGAAGTATACCCTGGAATGAGAAAAGAAAGCAGAGATATCATCAGAAAGAGTTACGACCACAGGAGGACAACAGCAATTCAGAAGTCTCCCAATTAGGCATGTTTGATCACAAACATAAAACTTGCAATGTGAATAAACATTGTGTATTAGTTTGGAGTCAGGTTTATGCCTTTTTTCTCTGTGCAGAGTGGGCAAATTATTAATTGGGGGGGGGGATATCAATAAAAATTAAGAATTCATTGCGATAAGTTGGTTATGAGGAGGTATACAGTATTTCCAAGATTCGTCAATCTATGAGAAATAAATGTATGGTTTTAAATATGGCAGTAATTTTTCAAACTCTGGCCCTAAATATTCATACGAGGTCTTTATCGGTTATTCTTTTTATCATTTATTGACCGAGTCCATTCAAATGAGACAACTGGACCCCAGAGGACGTTGCGGCAGTGATTATAGAGGAATTTACACTGGAACCTGTTGAGGTCCATCTGACCACTCATGTGAATCAAGTCATTTGATTGCTCATATGCTTTCTAGGGCAGAGTATGAAGACACACATAAACACACAGCTGTCAAATTAAACCCAGGCTGGTCACAGCAGACACTGTTTACCCCTCCTTGGTGACCTCTGGGGCTACTGTAATGTGATTAGAAGTCACTGATGCAGTCAAAGAAGCTGTCACTATCTGTGTGAGTATGTGTGTGCGTGTTTATTGCCTCAAGATGCAGTTCCAGGAACTTCCGGTGATGCGGACCGAGTAACAGCGCGCGGCGAGAGCTCCCGCATTTTCGGTGCAAATATCCTGTTTTTTTTACTTCTGTTGCAGCCCAAACAAGCATTAAGTATTGTTAGAAGTTTATGGGATGTCCCTGGAGCAGTGCTGGGGAAATTCGCTTGTTAAAATGACTTCCAAAACCGCTAAGAAGACCCAGGAAAAGAAGCAAACTTTGGCTAGCAATGCTGACAAAGCACATGATAGCTTAGCGGAGACGACAGAGTCGGAGCTGCTGAGCCCTGCAATGACCAAAGCCATGACCGCAATCACGGAAAACATCTCAGGCGTGATAGAAACGAAATTTGCCTCATTTCTTCAGAAAATTGGAGACATAGCGAAAGAACTGCAGGAAACAAGTAAGCGGGTCGACGAAGCTGAACATCGTATTTCAGCTGTGGAGGACGCAAATGTTGAGACAGATAAGCGTGTGTCATACTTGGAAAAAACCGTTGCGTCGCTGCAGGGCCGCCTTGACGACCAGGAGGACAGAGGCAGACGCAAAAATCTCAGAATCGTCGGCTTGCCGGAATCCTCCGAGGGCAGCTCGGCGCTAACTTTTATGGAGTCATGGATCCCCAAAGTCCTGGCACTCACCACCAAGGCCGGAAAAATTAAGCTTGAGAGGGCGCACCGAGTGTCGGGGTCGGCGTGGAAAGAAGCCGGGTCTCGGAGGCCCTATCCCCGTGTCATGATTGTGAGGTTCCATCATTTCGGCGACCGGGCACGGGTGCTGGAGGCAGCCAGGAGGGCGAAAAATGTCAACTTCGAGGGAAACAGGATCTTCTTCTTCCAGGACTTCTCCAGCGGGACCCAGAGAAAGCGACGGGCTTTTGACGAGGCAAGAAAGAGGCTCCAATCGATCGGGCTACACAGCTACGGTCTTAATTATCCTGCTTCCTTGAGAATCACCGTAAACAATGCTACGAAGTCTTTTGACAAGCCAGAGGCAGCGATGGCTTTTATAAACACCCTGGAAGAGTCACATACACCTGACGGATAAGCGTGAGTAGTTTATATTTGCAGTGTTTATGGACGTTCATTTCATTTTGTGTTAAGGATGCCTTCAAGACACTCCCAGCTGTAGAGGGGGAAAAAAAAAAAAAAAGTTTACTTGTAAAATGTTTTTTGGGGCTGGTGTGTCCCATTTGGCTGTCTTTTGTTCCTGCATATTTTGTTAAGACTCTTAAGTGGAACAGAGCCGACGGCGATTCATTGCGGAAGAAAAGTGGACTTTGCCAGTGATATACGAGGAATGTCGTACATGTTGAAAACGGCCGGAACCGAGCAATAGCGTCTTCACACTGACTCATGTTGATATCACCACTAGGTGGCAGTACAGACTACCCAACCATGTCTGTATCCTCTTTTTGTTTGTTTGTTTGTTTTTTTTGTTTTTTTTTTGTTTGTTTTTTTAGATCCTATAAGATATATTATCTGTAGTGGAAGATGCCACTTCTTTTGTTGTTTTAGTTTGTGACTTATTTATTGAAAGAAATGGAAGCCTCTTGTTATTTGAATAGATGATTCAATGATTTTTGTTAGTTTTTTGTTTTTTTTGTGTTTCCCTTTTGTGGCTATCCAAGGAAATACATTTGTATTAT
>OMNN01032210.1:9988-28982 GCA_900302755.1 Chromis chromis | reverse complement strand
CACACTATGATCACGACCTCATGTGTGAGTTTGTCATGAATGACTCACATTATAAAGACATATAGACTAATACAGGCAGCTGCTTGTCAAGTTGCAGTTTTGCCTGTTAAATACAACTTTATATAATTTCAGTCTAAACAGTCACATATATAACGCTCATCCCTCGAGGCGGTGTTGAACCAGTGACCTAAGGATAACTGTCATCTTTCCCCTACGGTGCTGCTCTCTGCCAACTGAGCTGTCTGTTTAGCATTTGCATGGATGCAGAAATTAATTTTTAATGTTTGATTTGCAAAAAACTCAGAGCTACAAGGACTTAAACGTGATAGACAGCTGCCTGGATTACTATGGATTCCTGTTTAATGTGGGATATTCATGAGAAACTCGCAAACTATTTGTTGCATCTATAAAACAGTTTAAAGATATGTATATATATATATCCTTCAATAGCTTCCATCCAATCCAATATTTCTATCATTACCATACAAAGAATGTTTTAATGACACCAACACTGTTAATATTTAATGAGTCTACTTGTCATGTAGTGTACATATAAAGCCAGAAAATGCATCTTAAATAGACACTGGTTAAAGTTAGAAAAGCTACAAGGTGATTTGTTGAGCTTAAACTGACCAACAGTGCAACAATCACCTTTAAAAGAATGAAGTAAAATTTTACGTGCATTTTAAGTAAATCCACCAAGACAACAATACAAGACAGACAATACTTGATTAGCAGTGACTTCTGGTACTTTATAGCACCTTGCTGTAGGTTAGAAAGTCTGTGCACTTTTCTACAGTATGTGCTGACTCAACAATTTGTTAATCAAGCCCACAGTTATGCACACACAGTCAGCTGCATGGAGCCCGCTGAGAAATACTCGGATCCCTCTTGAATATAGATATAATTAGATTGTTGCACAAGATCTTGCCGGCTGAATTATGAAGACAGGCGCACACTGTGTGTTCACTAAGCAGAAGCCAGTGAGTGATGCTAAACAATATCACTTGGGTATAAAAACCGAGGTTTGACATTCAAAGGTTTGAAACATTGCGGCTTGACTGTAACGTACACGCTTGGAAATATGAAATTACCAATTTTTCGGTTTATTAACGCGGTCTTTTTGCCAATATTGTTGGCTATTAAGTCTACCAAGTAGTGTAAATACAAAAAAAACATACTCAAACAGCCAACATTTCAATAACTTTCAGCCCAGAATGTCAAATGTGAAAATAGAGCCAGAAAAGTGAAAATAATGAATATAGACAGACATTACTAAAATGTCAGAAAAACATTCATGTATTAATTACTGACTCAGAGGCCAAATGCCACGCTGTAATTGCCCCAAAACCTAAATGTATAAGGTGATAAAATAAAATAAAAATTCAAGTATTTCATACATTTTCCGGAGAGTTGCAGAGATTAATCAACATTTACATGTTGCAGCACTTATTCTGCCCCCGAGTATGTGACCTTTTCCACTCATGCACACCGTGGAGCTCTGAGGTAAACGTTGTTGTACTCCATGTAGCATATGCTCATTTAATAAAAATGCAATATATTATCCCGCAGTTCTCCAAATTGACCTACAAAGAATGTATTCCCGTCAGGCTTGGGGGGGAAGAAAATGTGCACAAAATGAGTAATTGCTGCAAATGGAAGGAACGAATCTGTGTTTACACAGTTAGCAAAATCCTACCAGGCACACAGCAAACACATATAATCGCAAATAACACAGAGGTGGGAAGTGTTGCCTTCAAGTGTCACTCGGGTTTGATAAATAGGACAAATGTACGAACAACACACATATGGACAATGTGAAATATGAGAATAACCTCAAACAGAAATCGTCATTTTCCTGGCAATTTTGCATGGAAATTAGATCAAAACGTTGCCTGTGTATCATTGTCTGTACATATTCATGATTTCCATATTCTTTTAACGGTAATCAATCTTAGTTATGCTGGAAAACATGAATTGTGATTGCAGATTGCGCTTTGCTGTTTGACTGATTACTCTGGATTCAGTTGATAGAGTAGGGAGGGCGCTTGAAACAAGGACACCGCCATCTTTTCTCTCTACCTCTGGGATTTAAATATTAAACATAAAGGATGGCAGATTATTATCCCTGTCACCTTGCCTTAAGCAATGATATTCTGTCTTAACAGTGCCATCAAATACCTGCTGTGTCACATATTAGTTGGAATTCAGGTTCTCTGAAAAAAAAAATGTTTATGAGGCGTGTGAGTGAAGAGGGAAAAAAAACATTTCCCTACAGAGCTGGGCTTCTTATCTCTCATAATCATTTGGGTACAGTTTGAAATAGTTAGACAGTCTGTAGTTAAAATATCTTTGAGCCTGGCATTTACAGCTAATATAAAATTATATTCAGATGCTTTGAGGTAAAAATGTCTCTTTGGGTTGTTGCTTTTTTGTGTTGTCCTCATTTGCAGTGTTGTATTTTTGTGTATGCATGATGATCTTTGAGCAACACAAAGCAACAACATTCAACATTTAATTTGAACATGCCTGGCTGCATCAGAAGCTTAATTTAGAGAATTAATTAAGTTTGATGATGTTAAAACACAAGTACTCACGCGTTTTGGCTGAGCATTTTTCTCAGCTGAAATGCTCACATTTAATCTAGAAAACATGTTTTTTATCCTGTCTACTTGTAATTGAAGCCTTCCAAAAAGCATTCGTCAGCCTATTTAATATGTTAGTGTGACTGTGATATAAAAGGTAACACAATGCAATGAGCCCATCGTGATGAGCTGCTGAAACACAAAGAAAAAAAAAATGTTTTCAACAGCAGACCACAGCTCTGCCACATAGCTCTGAGAAGGTGATGATAAAATCAATGCTCAGAGGTCATTCTACTTAGAGCCAATAAAAAATGCTCGTGAGCACTGGGAATAGAGAGCAAAACTGCACAATGGAAGGAAGGTTACAGCATTTACAAAGCATTTCACAAAGCTGGCTTCTGCATGATTCTACAAGTTCTGCCCTACAAACTACCACCAAAGAATTGCACCATGTACCTCTATTTCATGCATTTTTTAGAACAGCAACTCTATTTTCCAAGCTTCGCATTGTGCTTTTTTTTTTTTGGCATGCCAACACACACACAGCTCATACCATTTTCTTATTTTCAACAGCTCGTTTCCATGACAACATTATCAAAATTCTGTTGCTGCCATCTTTCTGTATTACCAGAGGTTGATGTGACATACCAGGGATCATTCAGTCCACTCGCATTTATAGTGAATGCCGTATTCTTTACATAGAGCAACTACTGTAATAATAAATTGCTTCTTTGGAGTTGTGTGCTTGAGACCTGAAATGTAACTCCAAAGCAGATTAAAAGCTATGGCTGTTTTAAAAAGGAAAAAAATGGGTTATCTTAAATTCCACAATAGGATACAGTAGGAGAGATATAGTTAGAGACTTAACCGCTGTGACCATAAATAGACTCTGATGTGTAATATTCTCAACCACTTCAGCAAAAACTTGTTTTCCCAAACTTTATTCAGCAAGCCGGCTGATGGATTTCACGCTAGTTTAAGGAAAAGCTACGGAGTCAGAGGCATCATATTACAAGTATCAAACTTTGTAGTGTCCTAAGAGAGCTATGTGAAATCCTCAAAGCCGGCAAAACATAAATCATCACAGAGGCACAAGACATATCAGTTACTGAGCTCTGCACTCACATGAAAGTCTCCGTCCATGCTGGGAAAAATCAGTGAAGTAAAAATGTCACTACCTGTCTATGCTGGTGTGCTTTCTGGCTGCATCCTCAAAGTCTCTCCATGGCTTCATCTATCCAATCTTTTGGATCCATGCTTCGTGACACACAAAGGGAAGCTACTGTACCCTAGTTTCCTTGACACAGTGTCTCATCTCCCCACCCACCCGGAAAAGAAGGGTACACTGCACTAAATAAGTGATAATGATATAAAATCAAATCTTTTAAATCACAATGATAATAACAAGATAAGTAATTGTAACAATTGTTATGAATGGAGCAGGGACAATAGGCCCATTTATTCAGTGGTTAACTGCTTTCAGCTGCTCATTTTACAGTTGAATTAAATGTTTTCTATGAGACTTTGTTTCTCTTCAGATTTTAATTAAACAGAATAATTGCAAAATATATCCCTTACAATTGCTTGTTAGCCATTTCTTCTCTTAAATCTAATAAACAACCCTTGCAAAACAAGTTGTTTTGGCCTTAGCTTCAGCTTATATTTTGTTTTGGCTTCAGCTTTAGTGTTCAGCAAAAAAAAAAAAATCCTTCCAATAATGGAATTCAGCACAACAAAAGAAGCATGCCAGCAGACACCCATAACCCCAAACCAGCTCTGGGACTGCATTTACATTGGTACAGTTGCTCTATCCTGTGCTGCTTTAGGCGCTGTTCTTTCTGCCTGGTGCCCCTCGCTTTGCCACATTTCCTCCTGCATTTCACTTGAACTCATACAAGTAAGCTTGGAGTTTTCAACTCCCCAAATATTATAAAATATGTAGTCATTCATGACATCCTCCACGTTGTTATCATGGGATGCATCTTTCGCTGCTGGCTGTGCCAACATTGTTTATTCATCTTTACTGAGTGGTATTTTGGAGTAAGTGATGCTCTGAGGAGATCATTTATTCAGCTGTGAAGTGGTTCAGATGTGCACATTGCACAGCCTACCATTTTGTCTTTTGAAGTGAACTCAGATAAGTAGGAGGTCTGAAAGTAAGAACACATGCTTGTATGGTTGTTCTGTGAGGTTTGCAAGACAACATTGTATAACAATGGAGTCCCATTTTGGAAGTTCACTAAAGGTGACCACTGAGAATCAGAACTGGAACCAAGTGAATATCTGTTGGCATGCATTTTATATTAAAGGTAAAAATACTCTATGTCTGTACAAATTGTGAACATTAGCTCCAGTAAATTGTTTTGGAATTACCATTTTGTAATTTACGGTAACATGCTAATGCCACATCATAACCACAGGACTGTGTTAACTTTTTTTTTTATTGAGTAGGAGTTTTTCACTCTTGATAATAGCATGGGGAAAGTTGATGGAAAATAGCAGTTAATTCCAATGGTTGGTATAAAGGATGAAACCTTTGCTTTAAACAGACAGTGGGTGGCATTTATAGTCTCAACATTTCAACCTGGGATCACGTCAGACTGTGACTGAATATAGCAAATATATCCCCACGAATCCTCAAATAACATGAAATTTCATTTAAAATGTGTGATCGGCTGCTCAGTCTGGGAACTTTTTCACAGATCTGTCAAGAAATCACACTTCTATGCATTTGAACTTGGCTGGTAAGATCTCTCAAATGCCCGTCCATCCATTAGCTACACCCTCCTTATTCCAGAAGGTTTCTGGGGGTGTCTATCCGAGCTGACATTAAATGAGAAGGAGGCTACACCCTGGAGTGAAAGACAACCATGCACACACTCACTCTCATGGCTAATTTAGAATCACCAATTAACCTACCATGCACGTCTTCGGTCTATGGGGGGGAAGAAGCAGCAGAAAACAGGGAGAACACACAAACACACAGAAAGGCTCTAACTGACCAACATGTGAGGCATCAGCTTTGTTAGTCCACTTTTTAAAGTGATATATATGTTTAACATCATCCATATGCAATTATCCCTGACCTATTGATCTTGACCTGCACAGCCAGTGATCTAATTCTACTTCAGATTCTCCTATAAATATTAATTCACATAATGCATTAGCTGAAAGTGCTGTTTCTGATAGTTGATGAACACACTGTTTTTCCTGTTACTGTTTTTCTTTCCTGTCTTTCTAGCAAAAATAAAGAATAAAAAAAAATGAAGCTGAGTTGTAGCCATAGGATTGAGGGGGGGAGGGATCAAGCACATCTTCCTTTTGACCTACTTATCTGCCGACTTGGCCTCCCTCCAACCAAATCATTACATCTGCGGTGTGATCCGAACCAAACGCCACGACTGTCCATTACCCACAGGTGTCTTCAAGTCACTTCTGACTTTGCTCAGTCTAGCTGTAATTCCCTTGATATATCATCGGATGGTAATTGGATGGGGAGTAGCCATGACTCAGAGAGGCCTGAACATGAATCAAGTTGGACAGAGCATATCTTTGTACCCAATGACACCTAAGAGGTCATTGCTCTTGGAGTTCGTAAGCGTGGTTTTCTCTCTGATGGGTGATGACAGTGCTAACGTTTTTTACTGGGATGCTATCACGGCAGCTATTTTGATATCCATCCTCATACTGCTGCTGGGTGAAACTGTGTGATATAATGTGCTCAAAACAGCACTGACCTACTAACTAACTAAGATTTCAAACAAATAGTTACTATAGTTTGCCACAACAAATTCCAGAGGCAGAATGTTGTAATGGATAATTCTGTCTCTCTCCTTGTGGAAAATGCAGTAGCCTAACCATGATTTCCCTTTATTAGACAGTTTATGAGCACACAGGTAGTTAAAGTAGTAGATACATCCTTACTTAACCCCAGTGTTCTGTTTAGGATCCCGAAGAGCATTCTTTAACAGCTCAAAACACATATATAATTTCACTGATTCTTCACAACTTTCACTGTCTGCTGCAGAAAAATCACAAAATACTTTTGTCCAAGGTCTTGGACACTACAGCTGCAAAACATGGTTAAAGGAATAGTTTGACATTTTGAAAAAAATATGCATATTCAGTTTCTTGCCAAGAGAGTTAGATGAAAAGACTGATTTCCACTTTTGTCTGTACTGTGCTGCAAATATAAAGTAACAGCCAGCAGTCGGTTTTCTTAGACTGGAAACTGGGCAACAGCCAGCCAAGTTTAACAACAACACGCTGTGGTTTTCACAGGGGTTATGTGCAGGACTATTTCTTGGCCGAATGCAGTAACTCCCTGGAGTCTTGTTGTCGATGTGAGGTTGCCAAAGAATCAGCAGGAAGTGGTAAGCATTAAAGGTGCTGGTCGGTAGATTCTGTTATCTTTGGAGAGCCAGACCTGCTGTGTCCCTCAATTTGTGCTAAGTTACTGGAGGTAGTATGATATTAGAGTTGGATTCATTTTCTCATCCAACTCTGAGGAAGAAAGCAAATAATAGCGCTTCCCAAAATTGTTGGACTATTCCTTTATATGCTGGGACTCTTCCTTATGTATAGAATGGTGGTTTTTGTGCAGTGCTGCACTGATCAAATGCTGAATAAGCCTGTGTGGATGATTGCAGGTTTGTTGCAGTTTGTTGTAATATACTGCACAATTGAGGCCAAACTATAGTAACATCTCTGTGCAGGAAAAATATACAGTCCTTGGTCTCTGGATGACATTTACATTTAGTATAACAAGATCATTATAGTCATTTTTGTGTTTTGCCATCTTCATCAAACTTTACTAAGATATACCACTTTGAAACTTTACTACTGTCAGACAAGAAGACTGGCAGCAGGAAACAATGACAAAGTGACGTGATGTCAACAAAACCACCACACAAAGATCCTAACAGCCACATTTGTATTTGAGCAGGGGATGCATATGATTGTGTTATGAGCACAGGCTGGTAAGGGAGTCTGTGATCATATCTCTAAAGAGGTTTTGAGTCTGAGGGTGCATTGAATTGTCCCTGCTGCATCCTGTTTCCAGCCTTCGGTTATTTAACCAGGTGCTTGGACTGGCTCAATTGTGCGTTTGTGAGGCATGAGAGGCTGTCCGCCACAGAGGTTCCCTTAGTCAGCAGGCTGGTTCCTTAGATGTAATATCCTGTTTCTATACTGTGTGCTGCAGGTTATTTGTTATATTTCCCCTGGCACTTCATACAATATGGTGCTCGAATGGAGTTGTGCCTGCAAAGTAAAATGCCTGTTTGCTTTAAATATATAGCAAAAACGCTGTACTGAAATTAGAGAATAGTGGTTGGGAAATTATAATGCTGCATTGATATTTGTTTGAATAATCAATATGATGTTTACCTGTTTTTCTTTTATTTGTGAAGCATAAGCAGTGCTGTGGGTCTATTCTACATCACTGTGCTTGGAGTATTTCTGTATTTCAATTCCCAATAAACATCAAAGATAAACATGAGAAATAAAATACATACATTTTTCCTCTAGGCCAGATGCAATGCACTTTTCTCCTACACCGTGCTATATTTTGTGCAATGTAGTGCAATTCCCCGAAGACACATATCACATCGACTTTGCAACTGAAAACGTGAAATATGTAATGCGTGCCACTATTTTGTATATGCACCATATTCTCCGTAACGCCAGCAGTAGTAATAATATCATTAACATGATTTAACTCATTTACATTTCCTTAATTTGGTTAATCAAAAGCCATGAATTTCAATGTCAATATTTTTACCCAACACAGTAATCGTTGCAGGGAAAAGAAAAAATATATAAATTATAATGTTTTCAAATGCCATCATTTTGACCCATTTACCCATCACACTTTATTTGCACAGACAGCAACATTCTCTGCATCTGTGCTTGGAGGAAGAGATTTACCCCGCTCATTGCATAATCATTTCTTTCTCTTTGCTCGCTATACTTAGCAAGCAACCTGACATGCCTCACCAGCAGGGCCCACAGACACCTCCATCCTCATGTACTGTTTTCCAAGGACTTTTTACTTTGATGTACAAAGACCTGGCATTGCCAACACCGGGGAAGGTGTGCCTAGCATGCAAATACTGCAGATATTTATTATTTGTACAGGAAAAAGCAGAAGCGTTTCTCAGGACCCTTTCTCCTTGCTGCCTGTGTTGAAGGTGAGTTTCTGAATCTGAGAGATGTGTTCAGGATTTCATTTCCTACAGAAAAAAATAATGTTTTCCGCAGAATGCGTGCACCACCATAAACAGATTTTTTTCCCTCCAATGTTTACCATATGTATTCTGCATTACAGCTGTTACGCTGAGCTCTAAAAATAATACTGTCTGGAGAAATACTGACAGGCTATTTATACAGTAGATGAATTAAGTAAGATTTTGGTTCATTTGATGCCAGCCAAAGATTCCTGTTTCTATGTTTGAAACAAGGGAATTATTCGTATCCATTGTCATGTAACATCATTCATGAGATTAAATTTGATGGTGATGAAGTCAAAATCCTTAGCTACAGGAGGACAGATGATAAGACTATGACACAGTATGAATATATTGGTCAGATTGTTCATATTTTTTATCAATACTTACATGTTTTAGTAAAGAAATATGACTATTCCCATTGATAAATTACTGTATAAAAACTGGAAGGGTATGGGAGACCCCACCTGACTCACAAGTTGTTAAATTTACATGAAAAATAAAAGAAACATCTATTTTAATCTCTACTGAATTCCAGCAACTGACCAGCAGCTATAATGATATCATGTACAATAGCAATTCACAAGGTGCGGGTAATGTTTCCTAACAATCTCATAACTCAGAGGCTGAATAGTAATGCTCCGTAACGCCGAAACAAGGTGTCAAAACAAATCACGGACAGACAGCAAATAACCAGGAGGAATAAATACTCTGAGGCTTGCAGTATGTGCTGCTTGGTTTTTCAAGGCATGACCTAAAAACCAAGTTAATATATATATATATAGCAAAGCATATTAAAGCACAGCAAAGCAGCACATTTAAATAAATTGTGGTGCATTTGAACAGCCCAAGTCCAAACTGATGACCTGAAAAGATGAGGGGAAAAAGAAGCGTCAAATAAAAAAAACTATTGTGATGAATTTTAATGGATGTTCCTTTTTTCAGTTTGAAAAATTCACTTCAAAATATGAGGCTTTAAATGCTTCTGTGATGCCAACAAATAGGCCTTTGCTGTATTAAACCTCTTTGAAAGACAAATGTTCCTAAAAAAGCCACAGATCAATTGACGATTGCTTTATATTACATATAAATTGAACATGAGCAATTGATGTGAGGCAGTGTTCTGGCGTTGCTCCAGCGGGGGGACTTCCAAACAGACGGGAAGCTGGCTTTGCCAGGTATGGATGCAGCAACAATGCCAACGCCTTGATGTGAGGCAACACACAACTCAGACTACTCGTTTTAAAGTTATGCACATTCTGTCTTAGCTGGACTCAGACAGCTGGAGTGGAAGACTGGAAAGCACTGTCAGATGAGACCCGATGAAATAGAGCTTGTGTGAGTAATTGATAGTGTCCATGAAACATACAATAAGGCACTATTGAACCATCACATTCTCAGATTTTTTTCCTGGTAATAATAGAAATGGTTGTAATGGTATGAAAATAATGGTGCCATTGAGGTCTGACCCTGTATTCATGCCCCTTTAGCAAGGCAAGTTCAGATGTTTAATACCAGAGAATTGTAGGATAGAAATTGCATGTTAATATGATTTTTGATGTAAGCAGATAGGGCAGGATGGTCCTCAGCAAATGTTTTAACAGCTTCTAGAAAAATGCTCCCATAGCAAAGCCTCTGAAACTCGGCTGTTGAAGGTTGAGTTGCAGGTAGCCTTTCCAAGCTATTACCCAACCTCTTCATCCAATCAAACCCCTGCTTTCTATTTAAGCTTTTAAAGGTCAGTCTGCGTGACACAGAACAGCTGCTGGCTGTAACATTAGGCTCTAGATGATCGATTGTAGTGAACATATCATCAACATTACCTTTAGTAATGCTGCTTATTTAGCTAAATGCAGCACCATATTACTTACTGGAAAAAGGAAAAGTGTCCGTAGTTTTATTGGGCCCAGTTCTAATGGCTGCTCCGCTGCTCTCAAATCACGGTGATTCAACCATAAGGGCATGTTTTGAAAGCTTTTTAACCCTCTGCACTAATGACAGAATGAGCACTCAGACACAGCCACCATCTTATGAAATACACAGACAATGTACTCCCACTCACTCTGCTCCCAGAGTCTGTGCTCTGCAGAAAATATCTCCTGCCCCACGCTGCCAGTTTGCTCCCACTGGGTTTCTCTCTTTGCCTTACCGGGCGGACAACAGATAGACATCGAGCCTCTTTTGCTGCCGCAGGCCATCCAGCTACCAAACTAAACAGGGCAACAACAATAAGTCATGCATCTAATGCAGAAACACCTTCTGCTGCCCACAAGTAGTAGCTGAATAACTGCACTTACTCTTTTGCCTGATGCTTTTTGAATGATTTTGGTTCAGCTGCTGTGAAGCGTTCTGCCCTAAAACAACTACAAATAACATGTTCAGATAAAGCAAATATTGAATTTAATTATACTAACGTGAATAGTCTTGATGATATGTAAACATGAGCAATTAAGAGCATCACCTTACCTTTGCATACAGTGATGCTCAGTCCTGGTGCTGTTTATTGAAATGGAAATACAGCCTGACTCTGGTTCCAGGGTTACTTCTGCAGAAAAGAAATCTACAGTACAAAGATCTCTGACAGTTTGATGATGTACTGTAGCTCTTATAGTGTCTTTTTATTTAATATATTACTTGAAAAAATATTTTGCCACACTAGCGGCATGGCCCAAGGGATGGTAATATTGGTTGGCCAGTTCACGGCTTCAGTCTAGGGTGAAATAGCCAAACACTGACTAGATGGATTGCCATGAAATTTGGGTCAGTTATTCATGGTACCTAGATGATATATATTTCTCATTTTGGCCTGTCATTAATGTCACAAGGGGGGTCATAGCATCTAGCAAGATTTCATATAAACAGTCTACATTTCTCAGATGAGAAATCCAACTGATCACCTGACACTTTGGATTCCTCTGTTAGTCAACTTTTTTAAAGATGACAATTCCCTGAAATTGCATCTTGTACCATTATCATCATAATACTTCTACATTGTCTTTAATGCAAATCAAATCAAAATTTAGCATAACAACACACTAAACTAACATGGTAAACATACTGCATCTGCTTAACATCAGCATGGGAATATTAATCCTGCAAGCATGTGCTGTTAGCAAGTAGTTCAAAGCACCACCGTGCAGAGCTGCCAGCATGGCTGTAGACTCTTGTTTCATGTTGGAACAAAACTTTTCATCCACCGTTTCATTTTCATGTGTCTTTCGCTCCTGTTGGCCAAACGTTTCATCTTCTCTTACATGTGACCAGTTGAAAAATACAACTCAAAGGTTGACTTGTGAAAATCACAGCACTGTGTAAGACACATTTAACCCCTGTTGCCTTAAATGTTGCTGACAGAGACGCAAAACAGTCAGGTATTATAACATTTGGAGGAAAAAAAAGAATGCCTGACTTGCACAAATGCATAACAATGATGTGGTCTTTTTTTGCAGAGAGTAGAGAAGAAAAGGAGCATGAGGAGGGCAAAACAGTTTTTTTTATAAGCTCTATATAGGCTTCAAGCCAACAAAGAAGTCATGGTGTACACTTATTAGCTACATTGGGTCATTGACCTGCCCCTGTGATGGCAATTAACCTCATCAAACACCCAATGCTGGTTTATGTGAAAGGGAGTGTGTAGGTTAGGTGTGTTTGCTCACTAACACGTGGTCATAAAAGACTGTGAAGTAAGTTAGATTACAGAATTGTTCACTCTAAAAACTGCCTTAAAGTAAAGTAAATCATGATTAGAAATAAGGATTTCGATACTGATAATCAGATTTTCAATGCAACATCTGAACTGAGGTAGTTCTATACCTACTTCACCTAATTATTATGAGGGCTATAACTGTGACCGGTTGATAAATATGTGCAAGAATTGGAACAATGTGACCTTTTGCAAATATAAATGTCTCTCACAAGACAATATAATTGGCTGCACTGGATACCACAGGGAGAACAATTAACGTTAACAAGCAAATATCCTCATCCCTAAACAGTGTGTGACAAAAATAAATTATTCAAACCTGCATCTCCAGCATTTCGCTGCAACTTCGCTTGACATGCTTTGGTTCACCGTAGCTTCGCATGTGCAGGATATGTGCGCACTTTGTTAATTACAAGTCATCCCCCTGAATAGATTAGACACATGGTGTGTTGCAGAGGTTAAACAGAGTGCTACACGTGCAGGAAATGACAATGTAATTACAGAGATGACTGCAGCCTACTAGAGACCTGCTTTAGCTCAGTACGCAGCTGACAACAAACAAGCGCAGCCCCTAAATATGACCTGTCATGCCTTTGTAGGAGAACCGGCAACACAAAGCAGTACATGCATGTAAACTGATCACAGCCAATCAGATGTTTGTACAACACTGTAAAGACACAGTGAGGAACATGATAACTGACTTTAAACCCACCTCTGTTTAAAAGATCTCTAATTTTTTAAAACAGGACAGCAAGGACGGTTTTAATGTTGTATTAGATGCTCCACATTTAAAGTGTGTGTGTGTGTGTGTGTGTGTGTGTGTGTGTGTGTGTGTGTGTGTTTGTGTCATTTATAATGTAAGATCGGGAACGCTGCACTGGTAAATTAGAGTTTTGTCTACTTACTTTTGCTCCTGAGGAGTTTGTGAGCCCGTGTAGCATTGCTGCTGCAGTACAGCAGCTATGCTTGAGGAGTCTGTTTTTTGTTGTCAGCAGGATTTTTTTCACTCTTACATAATTCATAACTCTGTCCTTCACTTTCATATAGTTCTACTTGAATGCAAGTCAACCCCCCTCCACACAGACACAAAAATAGATTTTAGTTCTGAGCATCCTTTTTCCTGCCACAGTAAACCCCACTAACTCACATGGACTTGAAAACTGAAATCCGACTAGAGTAAATCAAAATGGAAGCTGTTCTGGCACCGGGAATTAATGGTTTCAATACATTGTGCGATGTATAACAATGTGGCGATCAACTTTTCAAATGTGGCATTTTGACCATTTTTTTTTAGCTTGGGGAAGGTTTTGTAATAAATCTGCTGCATGGCGGAATAGAGTAACTTTCTGGAACAATATTTTTTATATGTAACATAGACATTTTTTTTAACTTTTACCAACAATCAAGCAAACCTGTGCTCAGATAGAAGCTTATGAGTAATTCTGCTCGCAACAACAAGGATCATTCGCTTTTCCTGTTTAAGGCACATCCTGGTGGGCAGCCCATTAATTAGGGCCCACACCACATATGCTGTCAGCAGTGAGTCCCCGGTTTGATTCCCGGTCGGTTGGACCCTTATTGCATTTCAGTCCCATGCTCTCTCGCCCATATATTTCCTGTCTGTCTTCACTGCTCCTCTCTAAATGAAGGTGATAAACAAATGCCAAAGGAGGAAGCATTTTGGCATTAGAAGAAATATTAATCTCTTTCTTTTAAACGTCTGTTCATTGCATTTAAACGCAAACAACGAATCCACAGGAACACTGGTGATTGCACGAAAGTAGAGAATACAACACAAAACATATTAATTTATTACATAAGTTACAAGGTATACGGCACAATTATCCTGTTAGACCATTAACCATTCAATTGAGTTTTTCAATCAGACTAACAACAGGCTTCCACATTTCCTGAAATAGTCTCTGTTTGAGTAATAATTACTGCGGAAATTATCTTAGTGTCGCACAAAGACTTATAGTTTGGCACATACAGTTAATAAAATATATGCCAGACCCTAAAACAGCATAGTATAATTTATACACTTTGCTTTCATATGAATTATACCAACAAGATAATATGTGAGTTTTAGAGGTGCTGGGAATTGATTTTGCTATCTTTGGGCAGAGTCAGGCTAGCTGCTTCCTATTGTTTCCAGTCTTTGTGCTTAGCTAAGATAACTGGACAGACATGATAGAGGTGTTGCTCTTCTAATTTAACTGAGAGAGAAAGAAAATAAGCATATTTGCTAACATGTCCAGCTACATTTCCAATAAAAAGATAAATCTAAAGCATCAATTCTGCGTGTATTTTGAGAGAACTGTGCTCAGAACCTCAGAGTGGGTTTGCTATAATGATACACAGAGGCTAGAAACAAAACAAAAAACGTGCATACTTCTAAATTTAGACCATCAACTATTATGTATTCATGTGAAAAGGTTCATTCTAAGAAAAAAGATGATCCTTTCCCCCCACCCTGTTTAGTATTTATCTTGTGCCATATGGGAACCACAATGAGGTCAAAGGTCTTCTATCTAAATGTTCTAGCTCTGTCATCACATGGCATGTGTCTCCAGAATAGGTCAAATCATGTTGCCATTAATATTTCAAACATGCTAAATGGAAAAAGATGTTCATACGGTCGCAGTGTCCAAATAGCTGTCCCTTTTTCTAATAAGATGATGTATATGAAAGACAATTTCCTACATCAGATCAGGTAGATGGGCCTATCTATTACTTGTTGAGCCATTTATCTTACCAACATTGATGAATTCATTACGGTGACAGTTCTTGTCGGTATAATGAAATGGCACCCCAAAATTGGGTGGTTGAAATGGAGAGCAGGGATATCTACCCCAATTATTGTAAAATTTCACTCCTTGGGAGATCCATCTTTCGTCTGTGGGCTCATATTACTCAGCACGCTATTGTGTCTGCCATCGCTGAAGGTCTCTTTGACATCTAAATGAGTTTAGAACATCTCCCTTCGGCAAACCTTTTTCTTTAATTGTGCCCTTGTACAGGTTTAGACAAGGATAGGAAACTTTGGGTAAAACCTATTGTGCACCAAGCCTGTATCATGAGCACCAATTAAGATAAGTATATCACCAGATTAAAATAGCTGTCAGTGGGAGATACATGGTTTTAAGACTTGGGGATTTATTGACATATGAACACATACTAAAAATACTATACTGCAGTATATTATAATTATTAACATTCAGTAAGAGGGGCTCTTCCTGAAATCAGCAGCTTGAGGAAAAACACAGACCACTTAAAGTGCCAATGATTTGTTTTAATCTACAATCCAATTAATTATATTTATTTATGAATCCATGCTGAACATGACAAAGATAAACTCAAAGCAGGCTCTAATTGGATGTGAGTATATATAATGCCTCCTCAGTAGTCAGTTATTATGAGACACTGCTCAGTAACAATATCTCCCACAAAAGGCAAGACAGACATGAGACTCATTTGGTAAAAACAATTCGATATGCTTCACTTTAAAGGAAACTGTAGATAGTCTAAATGCACGGTCCCTTACGAGCTCTTGTCACTTCCCACTGCCCAGTGCTGTAAAAGTTTTGATGGGATGTGTGTCACTGGATTATCTCGCCTACATCCCCCCCAGGCTTTCATTGTAGGTCTGTGACATGGGCACAGGCATTTAGTGAGACTCCCAAGTGTCACTGGCAGCACAGCAGGACCCTGTAAGGCTCCAGGAAACACCATCTATCATTGTCATAAGACCAATCATCCACATCAGCAAGGCCCTTCTTTCAGCAGGAACCATGACACCCATTAAGCGATCTCACTGACCCTTTTCTGCCTTATATTTTTTCCCTTTTATTGTGTTTTTCTTTTTCTTTTTCTTCCTGCGGTTCATATAATCTAAATAGTGTCACAAAGTATAACAATCACTACGAGATTTTTGATGACATAGTTTATAATCTCAGGGCAGGGCTTAAGTTAAGAAGTAATTGCCTGGTAGATATCAAGTTGTATTTGGATACTTTATGGTCCAGAGAAAAAAAATGGGGTTATTCAGAATCACAATTGTTTGATCAGCCTACTTTGTTCCTCTCCAAATGAGGAACTGTTGGTATGATAAGAGTTACTGGATCAACTATCAAGAGGCCTTGGTGTAATGAACTCTATGTAGCCAGTCTTATGACAGGAAATGGGACCCTTATGAAAAAGCAGGAGGTTCATTTCTTGATTTACGAGAGTGCACAGTGCTGATGTAGTGGCAGAGAGGAAAATTCATGACAGTCGTGAACAGTTCTCCGTGAGGCAAAACAAATCTCAGCTAATTCACGTCTACATTTGCTTAAATTATTACAAATTATTTAAAATATAGTTTTTTAAAATTGGGTTTCTAATATTTTTTTCACTGTATCATATGTGCATTTGTGAGTTTTGTCAGTTTTGAAATAGACTTTCATATGCTTAATTAGCTCTTATCAAAATAGATGCATGATGATTAAAAAAAATACACTGTGAAAAAAATCCATGCATTAGGGCAGCTGGATGCAAGAAACTGCAGATGACTGGCTCAGTAGTATGTTGATTTAATCTTAACTTCATGCAGTAAACACTACATCCCTCATCTGCTCCCAAGATGGGTTGACTACACAGGCAGGGTAATATTCTGAATGAATAACTACTATTCTGATAGCTGTATACGTTTACGTCTACTAGGAGGCCAGAGTGCGTTCTAGCCTCAGGTGTACACATTTGTAAAGAAACACATACACACAGACATAATGAAGCTGTTTAACATATGCTCCTAGATTTGAAATGCTCCTATAGTAGAATTCATTCTGTTTAACTGCTTCTAAGCAATAAGCCCACAGCCAGTCATTTTAGTTGTATTATTTGTATGAACTGAATATGTTAAAACTCAGTCTTTAACCTCACAGGATGCTATGTCCAGTTATTTAAGGTAAAAAATAAAAAATAAATGCTTGGCAAGAAAAAAAAAGTACAAGTTGAAATTCACTAGCTGCAAAGCCTAGTGAGCCAAGAAGTTAATTTCAAGCCATGCTGGCAGTACACAAATGAAATGCAGTTTATTTTGGTCAGTTAAAAACTTTTCATGAGCCTATATTCCTTGCATGCTTGTATTTCACTTTACACAGCCCGCAGCTCAACCATGAAATCCAACTACAAAATGTAAAATTACTGGTCAATCAAAACCGCACATCCGCAATCTCAATGCGCTGACAGTTCTTACAAGACATTCACAAGCCTTATAGTACATGCAGAGCTTTCTGCCCACACTGCTCCCACGTTCCCGCAGCTTGTTAATGCAGATTCCAACAAGGAGAACCTTAGGCTTTATTCTCTCAGTGCAGATCATGAAATAGGACGTTAGCTTATTCGGTTTGATGGAGCTTGCTGCGTTGGCTTACCCGGTGAGATAGTGCCCTTGCCCAATCTCTGTGCAAAGATGAGCCCCGGCTGTACACATCTGGAATACTCCACCTGCACCTCTGGAGAAGGGTTCAATTCAGGGCATGTAGCCATGTCTCAGCTGACCCGTGCCAAAACAGCTTACAAGCAGGATCATGAATAATTTTCTTTGGTTGTCCAAGCAGCAAATGGACAATGTCATCATCTGTGTCAGTCATCTGAGAAATCTGCGTCCCAGTATTAGAATGTTATTCCATAAACAATGGAAAACCCTGTTTAATCTCAGGATATGAATGTTTTATGGATACATATTCTTTTGTTTCCTGCACAATATTTTGCCATCACATACTTGTCTTTTATTTTAACATGTATGATCAACATTTTGCGATATATTTTTCTGTTGTTTACACGGAGCAACTGTAATCTAGATGGACTGTGTACATCAATCCTAAATGAGTGCAAGGCCGCAGAAGACAGCTGCATTGCCCCAAGCTGGAGAATAACTGCTCTTGTGCTGTCCTTTTCGCAGCTTTCGCTGTGAGGGGCTGTGTTGAACAGCAGAGCTAGAAAACATCCTCCAGCCAAACAGCCATAAAGAGGATTGATGTTTGCGACCAAGACGTTTGACTTTATCCAGTCGAGCTTGAGAGGGATCATTCGGCTTCATTGAGCTGTACTGTGGTTTTGATAGAATTGTTTTTCCCATAATATTTTCTTCACCTGTTGCCAGCCATTATCACTGAATACCATGTGATGGGAGGATCAAATGTATTAGCTCAAAAGCGATGCTATGAGGCGCACTTTAGCTTGCGGCAACAGCACTTTTAACGTTTTTTACTGGAATGGAGTTGACTCTCTATTCGTGCATGTACCTTATGGGAGGTGAGATGTAAATTATTCCTTTTCTAAAGTAAGGTCTAAGAGCAACACTTACCAAATACAAAAAGTGTGTTATCAGAATCAGAATCAGCTTTATTGGCCAAGTTGGTAACCACACAAACAAGGAATTTGACTCCGGTGTATCTTTGCTCTCTATGTACAAAAGAAAACTAAAAACTAAAAAC